>PVLD010005924.1:0-58224 GCA_004027595.1 Dinomys branickii | reverse complement strand
TTTTGAAGTGATCCTACACTCCAGATCAGGAGCACCTGGCCTCACCACCATTCCCTAAGATCTCAATCACCATATAGTGACATGTGTCAGTGAACTCCTGTCAACTTCTAGGACAATGCATAGCAGAATGAATTCCAAAACAAAAATCTATCCCTGTCCGCCCTTTCAGCCAGGCGTGGTGATGGTGCACACCTATAATCCCAGCACTCAGGAGGCTGAGACAGGAGGCTCATCATGAGTTTGAGGCCAGCCTGGGCTGCACAGTGAGATCTTGTCTCAAAAAAGAACAGAGCCTGTCTGCTCTTTCAATTTCTCTCAGGTGTTTGTTTCCTAGAGTCCTAGAACTACTGGAAAGCTCCCAGCCCCCAGCCCCTCATCTGCTCTAGGACACATAAAATCCCACTAGGAATCACATTCCCGCTCCTCTCTTGAGGGCTCACGTTTGTCTGTCTCATCCTTTCCTATCTCCTAACAGTCTTCTACACATGCACAGCTTGCAAACAGCACAGAAGGCACGGTCCACAGCCCACCAGGAGCCTTTCATAGAGCGGAGGAGGGTGCACACTCAGACAGCAAACCACTAAGACACCCAATAAAACAGGAGTGCTTCTTTCACTATTTTATGTATTATCACACTCAATTATAAACTTCAAAGTAGTGAAAAAACAGATAAAAAGTTTATCTGAGCCCACATAATGAAAGAGGGCCTTAAAATAGAAAGGGAAATCTGACCTAAAAATCTGCAGGGCTGGGCTGAGGATATAGCTCAGTGACCTGCCTGGCAAGTGCAAGGTCCTGAGTTTGATTCCCAGTACAAAAACAAAAAGACAAAAACTTGCAGGATTGAAAAGTATGACAAAGGAAAGGGGAATATACAGGAGGGAGCTTCCCTTGTGTGGGGGGAATGCTGAAGCGGGTACGCTAGAATGGGGTAGAGGGAGGTCAAGGATCAGGTGAGAAGAGAAAGTAAATGCTGTTTAAAATCGTTCAGGGCAAGGGACAACTCTTACAATCTGTTTCCCTGGTTTCTCCATCTAGGTGACTCTGGTTATCTACAGAATATTAATTATTCAACTGAATCTTCAAGGTAAGGCCAGTTCGTACAGCCACAAAAAGCAGGCAGAAAATTCAGCCTTAGGTCAATAGGTAGTGGGGACCAAAAATGTTCTTAACCAGGAAACCCAACTGATCTAAGCCCACAGCATTTACTAAAGGCCCTCAAGGAGACCCTACCGTCAGAAGGAATGGCAGCCTCTTGCCTAGTCCCCAGCATAAACAGCTGCCCTCTTTTGCCTAGTCCCCAGAGATAAGCACTGTTATAGTTAAAGTCAGCAAGGGAATGGAATTAGTACAGGACACATAATTTATAGGATTATTTTATAATATTCACCCGAAGAGTCAAATGCAAAAGAGTTCCGAAGATCTGTCCATGCACTGGAGACCCAAGGAATCCAGCTGAGGGCCTGGATCCCATGGCAATGTCCTCCACGAGTTCCGCTGGAGGCCCAGAGCCCACGACAATGTCTCGTGCAAGTCTGTACCAAGGATCTGCGCGGGAAGGCCCAAAGGTCAGTGGTCAAAGCTAGAAAGTCTGTGCCAGCAAGATGCAGGATCTGTACCAGCAGGCTGGGGAATCTGCACTGGAGCCAGGAGGTGACACTTAAAGGACCAGAGCTCCCCCAAAGAGAAACCCAGCCATCCTCGGCGACAACAAGGATCCGAGCTCTTCCTCTGATGATGAGAACAGCCAAGTTCATACCAGGAAAGCCAGCACGACAAGCTTCTCCAGGAGGATCAACTGCACACCATCTCCAGTTCTCCTTTTATGCTGTCGGCCACAGTCCTCGGGCGGGCCTTCCACACCCAGCACTGCGCTCAGTTTGGCTGGGTCAGCTGACCATTAGTTGACCCACCACAAGCGCCTTATGAAAGGGAAACAAAAGTATCTGGAAGGGCACACAAGATGAGGCTGAGGCAGGATGGTGGTGACAGGAGCTTGCAGAAGGTAGCACAGGTCGGTCACTGACTGGACAGGAAGAGCTCAGAAGCAATACTAAACCAAGCGGGAACACTCAGATTTCTAATCCCAGGTGGTACTATTATTACCTTCAGGTAAGGCTTCAGTTCAAGAGCACTAAAAGCTAAGATCTGTCAGCTCAACCCTTCTGCCTGTTTCTGGGAATGGGAGTTACACATTCCATCCTTCCCATCTGCCTGTGGTTCTTAATGCTAGCTGTGACTTCCTGTAATTCCCATTTGCAAGGAGGTGGAGGGATCAATGAGGAGGTACGGGGAAAGGCGCCGACAATTCCTCTGTCCGACTAGGATAAGCACGTCTCTAGAGCCCTGCACTACCATTTTACTGGCAGCTCTTATTCTGGGAAGAGAAAACGGGAAGGAAACACTACATTGTGAAAGCTCTGAGGGAAGTGCTCTCCTTATGCAATGAATTTCCCCTCCTAGCCAGAGCCTTCCCAGTTGGGATTAGCGAGAAGAGAGAAACCCACAAGCATCCACACTGAGAGCCAGGAGCAGCCCCTGCAGCACAGAGCAAGATCCCTCACAGCCCGCAGGGCAAAAGCCCACCCCAGGAACATGAAACCTCAGGATAATAGTAACGCCACCAATATTATAAACGCTTATTCAAGGGGCACAGATCCAAGCAATTTGATGTAATATTTGATTTGATCCTCATCTCACCTTAAAAGGTGGGTACTATTGCTGTTGTTTTGTTTGTTTTTGTTTTGGGGGTTGAGCTTTTTATTTTGTTGTTGTTTGGGGTTTTTTTTGGTGCTGAGGATTAAAACTCCAGGCCCACTTCCATGCTAGATAAGTGCTTTACCAGAGTTCCATCCTCCACCCATTTTACTTTATTTTCTGAGACAGGGTACCACCGCACTGCCCAGTGTCCTCAAACTTCCAAGCCACCTCCTTGGCCTCCTGGGTAGCTGGCAGTACAGATGTGTGCCACGACACCCAGCTTTAATGAGCTGCGTCTAAACACAAAGCATACTGTCTGCACTTGTTTGTAAACTGAGTAAAGGAACACCTACCTTACTGTTGGGCCTCTCCGTGCTTTAACAAACGTTGCTAAGTGTCCGTTCACATATGTGAGCTCGCTAATTTTGTCCTTCCTTTTCGGCATGAATTATTTTAATTGTATTATTCTCCAAGAAAGATGGCTCCAAGCTCGGAAGTCATCTTAATAATTTAATTAAGTTGTGCAGAAATGCTGATGCTTTGTTGGGCAACAGCCTGACCTTCCCCTGCTCCTTCCTGGTCCCTGAGGCTAAGTCCTTGGCTGCTACCTCCCCTTGGGGTGGGACCATCTGAATAACCCGACATCCAGGAAGTTCTTGCAAGGGCCAGCACATAGCCAATTCAGACCCGCTGGCTCTGCAAACCACCAGCTCTGCCAGCCTACGCAAACTTTTAAATCCTCTTCTAACTGAAAAATGGGTACAAATAAGCAACCTACTTCAAGGTTACTGTGAATATTAAATAAATTAATGCATACAAAACACTAAACAGTGTCTGACACACGCAGCTTTCCAAACATACCAGCATTTATTATCAGGTTTATCTTCTAGGAACATTTTATCTGAGTCTAGAGCTTTACACTTTTTGCAGCAGTCTCAATTCATTATGACTACATTCAGGCATCACCATAGCTGTTAAGTTAGGGCCATTCCAAATTTACGGGCATTTCTTGCTATAATGAAAAGGACCTGGCCAGACCATAGGAGCGATCTACTTAAGGCTCCCACAGCAGGTCAGAGGCCTGTCTCTGTGGTCTCTGTACACCACCCCAGCAGATGCACACTAACAGGTGCTCAACAAAGAAATGTTCCTTCAACTGGACTAATTGCAGGGTTGGTCAAGCTCTCAGCGGAGCAAGCCTAGTTTTGTAGTGAGAGGCTGGGGACTGGGGATTTAGCTCAGTGTGCAGCACCTGCCTGGCAAGCCTGAGGTCCTGAGTTCTATTCCTGGTACCAAAAAAGAGAGAGCAGCTGGGGAACAAATCGTCATCCCAATCCCTGGACATTAGTGGCCAACTCCAACAGAGACAAAAGGGCCTCTTCCCCAGGCCTCACTCCAACTCAACCCTGCAGAAAGGGAATGGGCCAGAGGTCACCTAGAGGGAAACATCTGAACTGTCCTGTCCCCACATGACCTCTGGGGCAGCCGGGAATCAGGGTAATGTACTGGCATTCCCCAGGCCCTCCAGCTGGGCCAAATGCGGACCCATAAATGCGGCATTTCAAAGGCAGATAATGCTGCCTTGCTAACTGAAATGTGAGTTGGCTTTCAGTAGAGCACACGCCAGTCTATAAATACCAGGGATTAAAAGGCTTCCTGTGGGGCCTCAGCTGCCACCTGCCTAAACACAGAGGCTATCTGGGCCTCTCGGCCCAAGCAAACCCTAGAAGCTTCCCTCAGGAAACAGCTTCCAGCGTCCAACACTGCCCTCCTCAGAGACCCCGTAGCCTCTTCTCTCCCACTTGTGCATGTTTTTCCAGCCCTTCCCCTCCACGCCCTTCGCAGGCCTGTCCAATCCCCGCACCCTGCTCTATTCCCAGCTCCCTCCGCGGCAGCTCCCACTCCCCACTCTGCTTTCTCCTCCAGGCGTTTGTTCTCTGGCCTCTCATCACCTCAGCCCCTCCCCAACTTTCCAGTCCGCAGGTTCCATCTGCCAGGAAAGAAACACACTCTGGAATCGGTCCAGCTTTGGTTCTAGCTCCAACGCAGTAAATTACAGTACTTACTGTTGCAGAGCCTGGTACCTCATTCTATAAAGTGAAAGCCAGCCCACCTCAGTGAAGCACCTAGCGTAGCACCTCGCACTGAATAAGCTCTGGCCTTGTCCCATGCCCCAGGGGATCCAGCTTTCTTTTCTCCTACTCAGCTCTGGTCACTCTTTTGGGTGTCACACCTGCTAAGTCCCAAAGTCTCAACCTGAAGGAGTGACCCCAACGATGACCACATCCTCACCAGTGGTACTGGGCGGATACCTTCAGTTCACACTAGTGAGGGGTGGTCTGTGCACCTGCCCCATACAAATGACTTACCCGGAGACAGAAAGAAATGAGAAGGGATGAAAACACAGTTCAGAGTGACAAAGCCTCCGCAAGGTAAGGGCAGCCCCTCCACCCACAACCAGAAGCAAGAAATCCTAGAGTCCCACATTCACATGTAAAAAATTTTTAATTAACTCTAGCACCATGAACATCTACCAGTTTCACTAGAAATACCATCTGCTTCATTTCTGATAAGGCCCAAGCTCAGCTTTACCCAGACTAGGGACAGTCTGGCTCCCCAAAGGGGGCGTCCTTGCTGACAGCTACCAGGCAGTGTGCCACGCCTCTGTCCCTGGCCTCCCGAAGCTGTTCCTGTAAATTAATGATTAGCTCTGAAGTGAACTAAAACTTGGTTCTTTTATGAGCATTTTTCTCTAAAACTTTTAGTCACCACCCTTAAAATCATACTCAATTTAAGCAAGGCTATTTTCAAGAATTTAAAGAATACTAGAGAAATGCAGTAAAGGTCCACAATAACTTCCCACGGGCTGTCACCAACGGGCAGGCGGACAGCTTTTCCACTTGCCTTTTTTTTTTTTTTCAGTACTCTGAGCCTTTACACCAAAATGCACCCCAGGCCCTTTTTTTATTTTTTATTTTTATATTCTCATCTTTTGACACGGGGTCTTAATCAAGTTTCTCAACTGCCCAGGCTGGGCTTAAATCTGTGGTCACCCCTGCCTCAGCCTCCCAGGGTGCTGGGATTACAGGCGCACACCACCACACCCAGCCATTAGCTAAGAGTCAGAGGACCCCTTCCACGAAGGCGCGAAGACCCTCATAAGAGCCAAGCCATCAGGGCTCAGAACAGACTTTTCTAGAGAGGTCAGGTCACCTTCTTAATATTAAATATGAAAAAGCGGGCGCCTCAGAAGTAGCCCTCTTGTGTTTTCCCATCTTGCTGGGAGTAACTGACTGGGAACCCGGTACCCACCACCGTAAAGAGATGAAGTAACTCCACAATGAAGTTAACACTGTCAAGCGCAAGCGTCTGCACAAAGATGCAGGCACATTCAGGCCACTGCACAAACCGGGGACAGTAAAATTCTTAGCGTGGCATCACCTGTATTTGTCCCCAGTTGCTAAGTACTTCATGACCCCTATGAAAAACGCAGGAGGGGTCCAAATGTGGAAGTGTGTGGTAAGAAAACATAAAGAGCAAGGGTGGGAAGTATACTGTAAAAACCAAAGGTGGGCCAGGCGTGGTGGCTCACACCTGTAATTCCAGCCTCAGGAGGCTGAGGCAGGAGGGTTACCATGAGTTCTAGGCCAGCTTGGGCTACACAGTGAGTTAAAGGCCAGCCTGGACTGTACAGCAAGACCCTACCTCAAACAATATTTTCTTATCAGAAAAAAAAAAAAAAAACCAAGGTGGGAAGCTTAGAGGACTTCATCAGCTCAGGCATGAGAACTGAGTTTGGGTACAAGAATTTCTTGCTTTCTGGAAGCAGTACTTGGCTGAAATTATTCAAGGCTTTTTTCCCTCTCAAAATGTGAACATACAGAACTGAAGGCTATAGGCAAAGCTCAGAACTTATTTCCCACTGAGAATGGCGTCAGCTCCACCATTCGGTCTCCCAAACAGACAAAGAGAGATGGAAGCAGCTTGGACATCGTAGCCAAAGTGCACGCATCGGGTGCGGGTCCTGTGCAGACCTGCCCGGCCCGGATGTAGGGGGAGGACACACAGAACCACGCGGTGCGCTGGTCAGGGTAGCATCTAACCGGGAACCACTTCACTGCGCAGGCTGGACTTGAACCTGCTGCGACCTGAACCACAAGGGAAGTGGTGTGGAGTCTGCCACCACCCAGCCAGGGAGGACGCAGAAGAAGACAGAGAGCCGAAGAAGGCCCCACCCCTTGGTCACTCGGGATGTGGTCCACCTGCCCTGGTAACAGGAAAGGGTGAGGCTCAAGGCGGGCCTTGTCTCACCAGACACACGGCCCCTCGGTAGCCCCGCTGCGCCAAGCAGTAGTGCTCTACCGCCCTGCAAGTCTGCAGCCCTGGCCAGTGCTCCTACGTGCGCCCCTGACGCATTTCCGGGTTTACCACCACCGCTGGACAGAGCCAGCGCAGACTGCAGCCAGACAGCGCCTGCTGCGATCCAATACCTGGCCTTAAGAAAGCCACCCAATCACTCTGGGCCTCGCTGTCAGTGAACTTTCTGTTTTGGTCTTTTTGAGACAGGGTCTCTTTTTAGCTCAGGGTCTCAGGCTGGCCTTGAGCTCACTTTGTAGCCCAGCCTGGTTTCAAACTCTCAACGATCCTCCTGCCTCGGCCTCCCCAGCGCTGGGAGTAGAGGTGTGCACCACCACACATGGCTGTTAGTGAACTTTTTAAAATTTACTTCCTAGTCCGTGCCAGCTCTCATGGTGGGTGTCTGGCCCATCTTCATTGTTTTCTACATCACCTCCTCCTCTCATTCCTCTCCTCTTGCTCCATCGCTCAGTCCCCTGCCCAGGTGCAGTAGATCTATCTCATTTCTTTTTGTATCTTTTATTTTGTTCTTTATTCAGACTTTATATTTCTCACATGAGAGAAAGCATGTGGTATTTATGTGGTATTTTTACATGATGGAACACTACGCTGCTATAAAGAAGGATAAATTTGAGTCCTTGTAGGAAAATGGATACAGTTGAAAACTTAATGTTAAGTGAAATGAATCAGACATACATTTTGTCTATTCATCTGCTGATGCACACATAGGCTGCTTCCAAGACTTAGCTATTATGAATTGTGTGGACATTGTACTGTGGTGACAGAGTACATGCATACCAATGTTTATAGCAGCATGTCCATTACATTTTAAAGTAGATACAACCCCACCTCAATTCAAGCACAGTCATGAGGTAAGCGCTTATTTACTGGGCACTTACTGTGTCCCAGATACCAGGCGAAGGGCACGACACGTCTCACCTCATTTAATCCTCAGCACTCACTGGGTGTGCTAGACACACTGTGATCCCCCTCTTTGGCTGGAGACACCCGCTCTTAAGTCCCTCAGCCTGGAGATTTAGCCCTGTCCTGCATCCAGACAGAAACCCCAAAATGACAAGTGTGGGGCTCAGCTGCTAATGGATTTTTTTTGTCAGTGCTGGGGATTGAACCAAGGGGCTGTGCACCTGAGCTACCGCCTCAACCCTTTTTTCTTTTAATTTTTTTTATTTTGAAACAGGGTCTCAAAAAGTCACTACACTGCCCAGGCTGGGCTCAAACTTGCATTCCTCCTGCCCCAGGCCCCAGAGAGCTGGGATAACAGATGCTCAGCACCACACCCCACTTAACAGCACCTTTCCCCCAACTGCTGTCTCACTGGCACCTTAAATATAATTTGAATAAACTGTTCAAGTCCACGTACCAACAGTGAAAAATATGAATGGCACAAAAAGGAAGTTTAAGAAGTTACAGTTCCCTTTACCCTCGTGACTCAGAGCCTCTCCCCGGTAATCATTAATCTTTTGGTAATTGCCCTTCCAGAGATAGGCAATGTTAACACTTCCGTTTACAAATGATAAAACTGAGGACCAGGGTGGTAAAGTTGCTTAGGACTACAGAGCTGCTGAGTGGCAGAGCTGAGGCTAAAACCAGGGCACTGACTCCAAAGCCCACTACTCTCCACTGCCTCCCTGCAAGCACTCACTGTGTGCAGTGGCCACTTCCACTGCACACAGCAAAGGGGAAAACAGGTCTGGTCCACAGCCAGTCTTACCCTCCACCCTCCCAAGTGGGAAAAACAGTATCCACTGCCCCCGAACACCAGCACTGCTTCTATCCCTTCAGCTCCGGGCAGGGAGGCCACTTCTAACCTCTGACTGCCCGCAGAGATCATCTCCAGCTCTGAGAACACCACAGGGGAAGAAGCCTGGCCCACAGGAAATGCTGCACTCCCTGTGATAGAACAAAGGAAGCGACGCACCTCTGGGAGCCTCCATAAACTCTGAGGTAAAGACAGTTTCCTTTTGGAAACAGCATTTCAGGTGGGCTCTCCCCCAGCACTGCTGCCCCAGTCAGAACACACCCACAGGATGGTCAGAGAGCACCCCTCAGGGGAGATGCAGGGCTCAAATTCCCATGGCACAGCCTCAGAAGTTCTGGGGTTTCACTATTTTATTGGATTTCAAGATAGCAGGGTTTTGTCCCCACTGCCTCCCCCCTCCAAAAAATAACAGCCCCTTATCCTGTACGGAACACTCTTCCTTAGTTAGGACCGAATACTACCCTTCCAAACTGTGTACACGTGTACATCTTTTTTGTCCCATCCAGACTGAAATGTATTAACATACTACCTTGGGGTACCTACATCAAGGTACGGGGAGGGCACAGGAAAGGAGCTGCTGCTACCACCCTGCTGGTCCTCAGCAAGAAAGGTTATCAAGTCCGCAGTCCCCCAAAGGCTCTCCCACTGCCGAACCTGAGCTGCAAAGTAGGGTCTGAGTCCCAGCTGAGTTAGCATCCCTAATTTAGAAGTACAGTAGGTGCTACTAAATGCCTACTGGTTGCCAAGGTCTCATCTTTCCCACTTGTAAAATGGAACTGAAAATCTTCCCCACTGGGCATGGTGGCGCACACCTGTAATCCCAGCACTCAGGAGGCTAAGACAGGAGGACTGCTGTGAGTTCAAGGCCAGCCTGGACTGGATGGCTAAACCTTGTCTCAAAATGACTAAAATAAAATTTTTAAAAATTAAATAAAAACCTTCCTCACTGTGCAGTCTCCCCTTGGTATACACAGGACCAGTTCAGGCCTCCCAGGGATAATAAAACCCTTGGACATTCAAGTCTCTTCTATAAAATGACACTGTATTTGTACATAACTTGCATACATCCTCCCGCATGCACTCAGTCATCTCCAATCACTTACCAGACCTAACCCAATGTACGTGTAAGTGCCGTAAGTGCTGCATAAGCAACTGTTGCTACCCCGTTTAGGGAGTGAGGGCAGGAAAACACCTATGCCTGTTATTTAGTCCAAACACTATTTCTCCCAAAAAACTCTCAACCCAAGTCTGGCTGAATCTGGGGACTCAGAACTCAAGGTCCACAGGGCCAACAGTCTAACATCAGATGTTTTACAGGAAAGTACTTTGTAAAATGAAAAAAACTTTTGTTGCTATTAACATGGACACCCAGCCTGCATATTAAACGCAGAAACTATACCATCCTCCAGGGTTTTGAAATCTGGAGGAGAAAATACTAACCAAAGCACTGGAGAACAATTTTTAAAATGCATAATTAAGTGTTTAACTATGTGTTGCAAAAAAATCCCTGTGGGTGGACAACTACACAGGAAAGGGCCTCCAATAACTTGTTCACTTTGGGTGGGGATACAGCGCAGTGACAGTGCTGGCCTGACCAGGCACAGGCCCAGGGTCTAATCCCTAGCCCCACAAAACCAAACCTGTTCAATCACCGAATGCATTCTAACACTTCACTTGAAAGCTCTTCACCCTGTCACCTGAGCATCACCTTCCTTTACCCCGCCACTCACAGACGACATTGCACTGAAGACTCTGCAGCCTGTTCCACCGCCGCCCCTTGTGCACCGTCCTGGCGAAGCATGACAGTACTGTACAGAGTGGCCCTTCTTCCGAAGATGGGTTTCTAAAAGAGCACGAACAGGCTATCGACTGAACGGCCCCCAGAAGCGTGTAACTCCAGAAGCAACAAAACATCGTCACCAGAAGTGCTCAGTTCGGGAGAAGAGAGCACAGTGAGTCACCTGTGTGAAATACTGCTCTCATGCACCTGGACTCACACCAGATGTCCAGCTATTTCTCCACACCGCGGAGGCAAGGGTCTAAGTCAGCTTTTGGGAATGGCTGACGCTTCCCAAGGCTTTTACAATAGAAGAATGCTAGAAACAAAGACCTGCACCTGAAAATTAGCAAGGATGCCCTCCTAGTCTCCAGTCGTAATACTTAAGGGACTCTAGTTTGTTTCTGACTCACTTTGCTGAAACATTCCAGACCACATCCAAATGCCCCTCTCCCCTCACCTGAGGGTCACAGTTCCTGAGCTCTCTTCACTTCCGGCCTCCAGCCAGGACTGAACCCGGTCAGTGTTAACAACTTCTTACAGCTTTTCGCTCAAACCAGGCCTTACCCCAAACGTCCCCGTTTTGAGAATTTTGTTCCTTGTCATCAGGAGGGTCATGGCCTCAAAGCCACCTTGCTCTCCCACACTTTTTATTTTACAGTCTTCTATAGCAGCCAATCACTTATCCACCAACCCACTGACTGAACAGGAGGTACCCAGAAGTGGATGAGAGTCACTGACCTTGGAGAACTTCTGGTGCCAGCTTGTACCCCGGGCCTCCATACAGATGGCCAGTCATAGAGCTAAAATAAACAGGGACTTATGTCTCCTGGGAATGTAAGTCCTCAACCCTCCCAGAGGTTGTAAGGTCACAGATATCAGTATCCGGAAAGATCTCACCATCCAACATTTTTATCTAAAATTGAGGGTGAGGGGAAACGGGAGAAGGGAAAAAGATTCCCTAAGGATTTACACAATATCCTGTTCTTTCTATTCCCTTCTCCTAATTTTTTACTGTTAAACTCACCTACTTTTCTCTCTTAATTAAAAAAAAAAAAAGAGGCTGAAACAGGAGGATCACTGCAAATTCAAGGCCAGCCTGAACTACACAGTGAGTCCCTGTCTAAAAAAATAAAAAAACAAATAAAAAAAGACATTTCAGAATCTGAAAACATCTCCAGATTAACAGTTCATTCATTAAGTAAAGTTGGACTTTCACTGGACCAAAACTCCTAGACCTAGCTCACTCTACAAAGAAAGGCAAGTTACTTTCTCGTTAGAGGCCAGGAACACTCCACACACTTCAGCTCTCGCCCCGCTGGGGTCCAGAGGCTCAGGATAAGAGACTCCTGGACCCAACAGGGTCCTCCAGGGCCGTCTCAAAATTAGCCCTTGGGAGTCCCTCAGACTGCCAGCTCCACGTAGACAAATTCTGTGCCCATCTTGTTCTCTGTCACACTGTATGCCTAGCACCCAGCATGGGTATTTGCTAGGTACATGCCCAACAGATGACTAATTTACTGTATTTCCTTCTGGTTTCTAAAGAAACCATCTATCTGCCTCCCACCAGCCCAATGTCACAGCCCAACCAGATTATCAGCTCACAACCTATTAAGACATGAAGGTGCATGTAAGGGGAGAATGATGGATCCGATGAGTTCTCAGGAACCCCAGAGCCTGTTTTTCTTGATATCCTGCTGTGTAATAAGCAAAATTCCCCACAAGGCTGAAACAAGGACGTAGCTGCCTTCCCACAGCAGTTTCTACCTGGAGGCGATGTGAAGTCAAGGATTGATAAAGGTGTGACCAGCCGACACACTGCTCTGGAAACATCTTGAGCATGCAGACAGCAACAGTGCCCCTTCACCATGTCTCTGCTCACCAGCTCTCCAGCACAAGGAGCACCAGCACATGGGCCCAGTCTCCCTCCTGGCTGGGCAGAGACACTCAGAATTGTGTGTATAGTATGCGTTTGAGGGCATGGCTGAGTCCACCTAAAATAGGACTGAGGAAGTCAGACCCACAGCTGTGAAGGGCTCTGGTCTGCCAATGAGGTGGGGTCGGGTGGGATGGCAGTAAGAGAAGGGGCAGGGGGCACAATCTTGCGCAGTTGATTCTCCGTCTGAACAATCTTACCATATCTAATCTAGGTGGCTGACAACTGCCACTGTGCCACCTAGGCAAGGGAGACCCAAAGGGGAAAATAACAGAACACATCCAGGGTCTGGTGGCATTTTCAAATTGCAAGGAAGCAAACCACAGACATAGAAGGAATGCATACACCTTAAGAACAGTTCTCCCTCAGGCAAACTGACCTTAAAGCCTCATTCCTTTTGTAATCTCAGTTTTACTCAAAACCAGTAACAGCAGGAACATGAGTTCATTCAGAACACGAACCACACAAGCCCCTCCTGGGCTCCCAGTCCCCTTCCCAGAGACCAGCCCAGAAGAAGAGAAACACTCCACTAGGCTGTTCATCATTCAGGCACGTGAGTGCTGAGCATCCTTCTCATTTTTCTTTTCTACAGAACGAGGCGGCAGCAGGTGGGGTGGCACAGGCCTGTCATGCCAGCACTTGGGAAACTGAAGGAAGGTCCCAAGTTCGAGACCAACCAAGACCCTGTCTCAAAAAAAAAAAAAAACCAAATTGATTCCCAAAGTCTCATCCATTGAACTCTAGCATTTCATGAGCCCAGAGTCTCTCTTCACATGCTTGCTTGGCTGTACAAGGAGCTTTGGTACCACCCAGATGCCCACATCAAGAATTTCAATCTTCAGATCAGTGTGTTGTCTCACCTCACTCAGTCTTTTAAAACTTTTAAAACATAATATGCATTAATAGGCAGGGTCAGTTCCAAACCCCAAAATTCTTGGCAGTGAATGTTAGCAGAAAAAAGGCCAAAATGTGTGTGTGTGTGTGTGTGTGTGTGTGTGTGTGTGTCTACATTTGTACACATTCACACACACAGGAGGGAACTTTCTGGAAGGACTGATCTTGAGCTTGATTCTTAATAGACGAATGCAGAGATGATGATCTCAACTTGCTTATTTTTGTGTATCTTGTTGGACTCAAACAATCCAACAGGGATGTGCCCTGTTTCATGTTTCTCTGGGATGCAGTCATCTTGACTCTGATACAATGATTAGGGGACCTGTACATGTGTGCTTTCAAGAGCTTTGAACAGGGATCTAGGAGCACAGAAAGCAAAATCAGCTAGTGATCATGACCGGAGTCCCAATCCAGGCAAGGGTGGAAGAAGACAGGTCAGTGCACTATTCCTGTAAGGGGGCTGGCTCGAGGTAGAACCACCCAGGGGCAGACCCTATAAAGGAAACGGCACTCTCCACAGCACCATCTGCACCTTCTGGTGTCAAAGCTGATCTGTATTTTTAACCCTGGGTATAATCAAAGTCCACCTGGGAGAGCCCTGGGAAAGCTGCTCTAAGGAGTTCTCGGGCCATATTTTCACTGTACTCAGAGCCTCTCTCCCTCCTCCCCACCTGCTGGTTGGTCGCCAGCCTCACAGAAGCAGGTGCTCAGAACCCTGGCGTGAAGGCTTTCACAAGAAAAGCTTCTAAGAACTATAAATTACATTTGATAAGGAGGACTCACTGGGCTGCACAGTAAAGTTCTCTCTATAAAACACAGTGACAAGATTTAGAACTAAAGCTACACAATGAGGATTCTTTTTTGAAGCAGGGTACATGGACACCAAATTCAGGCACTAGTGCCTCTGCCCATGCTCGTAAGTGTGAAATCCTGCACCAAAGTTCTGGAAACTAATGCTGAGTTTGGCAGTCATTTGTTTCGTTTTGGTTCAATCTTTTCTTGATTCAGGGCAATAGCCTCAACATCAAAGAACCAAGAGACTTTGCCATAGCACTGCTCCTCCTCAGGCTGCATAACCAAAAGAATGTTAACTCCAAAGCAGAAACATGAACGCAGGCTTTAAAGTATCTCCATGGGAAATAAAAACACGTCCACAAAGAAGGGTGCTCTTGGCAATATCATTCCTACTCTAAAAAATGCAACAACTGAAATGTCCATTTGCTCATAAAATATAGTTCTGTCTATAGAACGATATTAGTCAATAATAAAAAATAAAATATGGATACATAATACAAAATAAACATTATGCTAAGTAAACACAGCTGGTCAGTAACAAGCACACATCAGAACATCCCACTAACACGAAAGGCCCAAGTAGATAAGCAGAAAGAGGGAGGAAGAAACCAGGCAAGCGGTGGCCCAGCGTTGGGCAAAGAGGTTGCTAACAGGTTTCTTCGGGGGATGATGAAGATATTTGAAAATTGGACTGCCGGGCTTGGTGGCACATGCCTATAATCCCAATACCTGGGAGGCTGAGACAGGAAGACTGATATGAATTTGAGGCCAGCCTGGGTTACACAATGAGTTCAAGGCCAGCCTGAACTGCACAGTGAGACCTTGTCTCAAAAAAAAAAAATTCTTAAAAAAAAAAAAACCCTCCTTGGGGACCAGGGATATAGCTCAGTGGCACAAGTGCCTGCCTGGCAAGCAGAAGGTCCTGAGTTTGATTCCCAGTACCAAAACAAAACAAAACAAAAAGAAACCTTCCTTGGGCAAACTGTTAGTCCCCATAGAGAAGGAAAGATTTAAATCACAGTTCATCTATTTCATGGAATACTAGAAAACCATTAAAAATATAAAGTACATCATAGGAAAATATGGTATAATGCTAAGCGAAAAAAAGGAAAAACTGAATGTACAGAGATTATGATTAAAGATGAAAAAAACAACACACAGAAAGGATGTTTCTGTTAGGCAACAGAATCATGGATTTTTTTTTCCCTCTGTATTTCTCAAGGTTTCCATAACCTTATCCCACTAGACTGGCAACTTTGAAAAAAATCCCCTCACAGCCAGACTCAGGAGGCTGAAGCAGGAGGACTAACAGGAGTTCAAGGCCAGCCTGGAATATACAGCAAGACCCCATCTCAAAAAAGACAAAAAAACTTTTTTTTAATCAACCCTTCCTCACACAGTTTGCTCATACAACTACAATTTAAAACGTCCAATAAGCAAAACCATCTTGTTCTCCTCCTCAAACTTCCACCCACTTAGTTCACTGAGATCAACTGAGAACAATCCAAAGAAGGAAGAATTGGATAAACAGCCTCCTATTTCATTCCCAGAAGCCAGTTTCATTTTACTGGCTTTGTCAGAAGCCAAAGTCTAGTCTAGCCAAAGAAAAGTTCAGCAAGGACAGTCTGCACAAAGGGCAGTCCACACTTGGATCTTAAACTTCGGTGGGTAAAGGCAAGTCACTGCTGGCTGTAGGCTAGATCTGGAAAGATTAGATATATGTTTTCTCTCTCTTAAAGAAATTATCTCTCTTAAAGAAAGAATGGAAGGAAAGAGGAGGCTGGGAAAGAAAACACATTCATGTTGCTTCTCTGAGGCTCTGTTTCTAACCTCCAACTGCAGGAGAAAAGAATCCTGAATCATGTCACTTTTCACCAAAGAAGAGCCTCATCTGAGTAGTAAAGAACTGTCGGTCACCACCTCTGTAGTCTGCAAACCCACTGAGAATCTTTCCTGTCATCAGAATTCCCAGGCTGACTCTCCCAAGTCAAGCAATGGGCTCTGCACACAAAGTCTTTTGTGCCTGTGTGTGGGAAGAAGGTTCCCTGCTATCAGGTGATTTTAAGGTTCTACTAACACCAGCCACACTATCGGGACACTACATCTGTTTCTGCTTGAGAAAACGCTTCAGTAATATCCTGTTTCGGGAGTACAGCATGAATTCTTGGCATTCAGCCTTCAGATGTTTCCAGGGTGGCTATTCCTCTTTATTGAGAGGTAAGAGGCAGGGAGGGAGAAGACATCACAGATAACACCAGAGTCCCAGAAACCTGGGTCCTCATTACAGTTGCTGCACTTCCTGCTGTCACCAGAGCCGGTATCTTAACAGAGACTCCGCCGTCTCCTGGTCCTGACAGGAACACCTGTGGCCTCTCACAGCTTCTGTGACCCAGCTCTGTGCCGCTGCTAAGTCCACCAGCAAAGTGGAGACTTCCATACCCAGGTGAGAAGCAGCAGGGGACGACACAGCAAATGCAGCAGCCCTGCTGGTTTCTAGGCCCCAAACACTATAAAGGACACTGTCACAGGCAGACACCAGCACGCGAAGAATGAAGAACATAGATGCCTGCTACACTCTTTCCCACATAAAAGGTTTTCTACAGCAACACTCCGGAACTTAACAATCGTCCCAGCAAACAATGGCCACAACCTTGAATCTCAGCCAGAATCCAGTGAGCAAATCTTACTGCTCAAGGACAAGCACTCCAAGGCCTTCCTGACTGCCTGCCTGCTTCCTGTGTCTCCGATGTATCTTACCAGCTTCAAGCACGCATCACAAAGCCTCCAGCCCCAACCCCAAAGCATTCTCCATCCAACATTAGGAGAGAAACAGCCTTCCCACATCACAGGTAGTGCTTCCCATAGCTCTACTTCCCAAGCCTCAGGTGATGTAGGAACATAACTGAAGAACATGAACTTTTAAAAGATCATCCCACGACATGAAGCTTCTCACTGTAACAGGATCTGTGGGTGCCAGGGGTTGAAAATGTGTTGGAAACTTAATCCTCAAAGTCCCATGTGAACAGTCTCTGGAGGTGGGGCCAGCAGGTGGAGGGACTGTAGGTAACCAGAACGAGGTGATTTCACGAGGGAACAGCCCCTGACGGAGCCAGGGGCTTTTCAAGAGGAAGGGGACCTGGACTACCACCTCACCATGCGATGCCCTGTACCATGGCATGATACAGGATGCAGGACCAAGCCTCTTGGAAATCACAGCCTCCAAAACTGACAAACTACCCTGTTTATAAATTACCTGTTTCTTCCTTATAAATTACCCTGTTTCTGACACTTTGTCACAGCAACAAGACAGATGAAGACAGTGACCCCTGCAGAGACATCATTTTGAGGAGAACGCAGGAGAGTCTTCCATCACATACGCACTTGCCTCAGTGCTTCCCAACGTCCTAATGCTCAACACTCAGCCTGCGACAGAGCAATGTCTGTCTGCTTGCAAAGCCACAGAGCTCTCCCTCTTATTTGCTCCTTATCATCTTCCCCCTGCTTGCAGGAATGCACCCCAAACAAGGATTCCTTAGAATCCAGTCACACAGAAGCAAGGAAAATGAATTCCGCCTGTCAGCATCAGCTAGGAAACCGCACGTCAATCCAGGAGCTCAATAAAATGCTTCACGTACTGCAGTTATGCAACCAGCCCTGTGGATCTGTAAGGGGGCTCTGCGGCCCTACCACTGCTTCCTGTGAATTGTCCCCTGGTAAATGGGGAACTAGAAGGGAAAGACAAGCACCTGTGCTCTCTGGCGTTCTCTCACTGCCTCTTTCTCCCAGTTCACCTCTTTCAGTCCTGAAATGGGGACCATGCTGTGTCTCACTGATTTTAAGACACTATTTCTCCGAGCCCACAGAAGACACAGCACCAGCACTAACCAGGAGTTGTCAGGAGAGTTAAGAATAAAGCAGGAGAGCACAAGGAAGGGTTTGAAACAAAAGGCAAGTTTTTATCTAGGGGATGGACAGGCATCAAGAAAATGAAACAATGCTTAATAGCAATCAACTGTGAAAGAGGTATGACTTTCAGAAGCCAGAAGCCAGATGAATTACTACCTTTGAAGCATGCATGTTGTATGTGTGTGGAGGGCAAGCAGAGCAGCAGGAACTGTTGCCCCAGCAACAGCCAAGGAGGAAATCCCCTGCTAGGAGTGGCACCATTACATAAGAGCACAAGTTCAATCGCCACACTGTGGATGGAGACCAGCCAGGAAACCAGGCAGAGTGCTGAGGTCTCACGCTTGCCAGCCTGCACCTTTAACACCTCCTCCAACCTGTCTTCCCCTTTCAATGGGCCCAAATGCCGGGCTTTGAGAAGGCAAGCCTCGGCAAGTAAGTCAAACAGCACTCTCCGACAGTGAGTCTGCACTTGGGGTTTTGAAGGCTGAGCACTCGCAGCCTGGTCCTGAGCAGCGGTAGGTGAGGATTTGTTTCATATTCCATTTTGCTACGGTGTCTAAAAATACACAGGAATCCCATCTCCAGGCTTGACACCAAAACCGTCCTCTGCTTAACTTACTGGGCAAAGTTCCTTAAGTAACAAAAGGCCCGTAATGAAAGTGAACAACATAAACCGAAGCAAACTGCCTCTGCGGGCTCCGTGGCAAGACAGCCTGGTTCTGTCACCCACTGCAGTGTCCCAAGTGTCAGGCATATATTCTGTATCACAGAAATACTTGTGAGCTAAGTGAACACGTGAGTGAGCGCTCTACAAACATACCCTAAATGTGTGTCTTGGAGAGAGAAGGAGGGGTACTCCTACAGTGAGAAACAGCTTTGAAGAGAGACTAGAAAGATTCCAGAATATAGTGACTTCGGACAAGTTATTTAACTCCTCTAGAGTTGGACTCAGTTGGAAAAACGAGGATAGCAATATCCACCCCGAAAATTTGTTGGCTACTAAGTGTATCAAAAAGTAAAACGCCACACAGAGCCCCGGACACAGTCCTCCAGCACTCTTCCACATTAGCGGTAGTCTCCTTGCTGTATCGAGTTACTGCTTTACTGAAGTGAAGAAATACCTCCGCTAACTCTGAGAAAATGTTTGTTTCTGGTTGAGCTGCAGCTCACTAAAAGTGCAAAGCTCACAAAACTCAGAAGTCTGTGCCAAGGGCATGTCTCTACTAGCCTCCACTAGATGGTGACAATTTGGGTGTGGAATTCATAAAACAGAATATGTGTGTGCGCACGCACCATTCATACGTATTTTTTTGGCCCAGAGGATTTAAACAGAAAGAAATGAATTAATTATTGCGATGGGTGGAAAGACACCCCATGCTCTGGACCTAAAAGGCCAGTAAGTACCGAAGTGTAACTGAACTGGGTCGTCTTCCTGAACCTTTGTAGAGGGCACACACAAGCCTACTTAGCATGAGCAGCAAAGCCCAGCACACTGCCTGCCACAGAGAGAACATTCTGCAGGAAGCACAGCACTAGGCCTCTGTTGGACATAAGAACTTCCCCCTGGCCAGCCCAAGACTGGATTTTGACGCTTCTTCTTTCCTGGGCCCTACCGTTCCCCAAACCACCTGCCCCTCCCGATCCCGTTACAGACCACTAGTCCCACTTCAATAGCTGCAGAGCCAGCCGCAGGACGCTAACAGTCACTCCCTCCTATTCAGAGTCTCTAAAACCCAGACGTAGAGCCTATATGCACGCGCAAAAGTGAAAAATGAAAAACAGGAAGCGGCTTCGGCGAGTTCCAGCCCAAACACTAAGAAAAGTTTCGAGATTAAAGACTAGGCGAGGCGCGAGGGCTCCGGACGGCCCGCACGCGCCGGGCACCCCGCAGTCTTCCCCAGGAAGTCCACCTCCGCCCCGCCGCCCGCCGCGCGGGGCCCGCACCGCAAGGGGGGCCTCTCCGCGTCCGCACCGCCGCGCGCCGCCGGAGCCCCGCGCCCGGTTCCAGCCGCCGGCCAGACGTCGGAGGCCCCGGCGCCCGCTCGCAGGCCGCCCCGCACCCCCGGGCCGGCGAAGCCAGCGCGGGGCTCTGAAGCCGGGCGCGGTGACAGGGGCCGACGCGAGGAGCAGCAGAGTTCAGCTCGCGGCCCCCGAGGCAAAGTGCACCGGCCGGCGCCCTGACAGCCGGCTAGGACGGCAGCGACGCAGCCCAGCCCCGGTCCCTGCCTCGACCCCGGTGACAACTCACCCCGGAGCGGCGCGGACACGTCCGGGAGGGAGGCGCCGCGGCGCCGCGCACCGATCCGCTCCGGCTGCGCGCACCCGAAACCCCTTGACTCAGGAGAGACTCTGCGTGCCCTTGTGCGGCTGACGTGGGCCGGCGCTGCGGAAGACAAGGAGGCGGCGGCGGCGGCGGCGGCGGCGGCGGCGGCGGACGGGAGCTGGGGGGAGGGTGACCGGGCGAGCGCCGGTTTCGGAGAATGGAACGCGCGGTGGCGGCGCTGCCGGCGTCACTGGCCCAGCTGTACCGCGCGGGCGGGGGCGGCCCCACTAGGGGGAGGAGAGGGGGCGGGTAACAGGCGGGGCCAGCACGCACGCAATAAGCGCTGGCGTCACGCCGCTGCGCCCGCCCGCTGGGGGGGGAGGGGAGGGCCGCGCGCACGCGCTGTAGGCCCAGCCCGGGGCCCCGCGGGAGGTGCGAAGGCGGCGGAGGCGGGGTGCCTTAAAGGGACAGTCGCGTTGACTGCTCTGGAGTGATCGCTCAGTGGTATATAGATTGGGACTGCACTATTTGCAGTGCGCGCTGCCATTCTTTTACTGTTGTTACTTAGATATCATTTGAGTTCTCGTAATATTATAATTTGTGGATTGCTTTCTGTTTGCAAAGCTGTATGCGCGATGCTTTGCTGTCTGGTCTGACCTGTCTCTGAAGCAGGTCATGACTGCCCTGTCCAGCAGCTCACCTTAAACTGCGACGCAGAACCCACCAGCCTCAAACCTCCCCAGGGGTGGCTGGATTCAGAAACGCCGCTCTGAAGCCCCACCTCCAGCTATTTTGATTCGGGAAGCTCGGGTCCGCTTCGAGGAGTATGTTTTAAAGAGTGCCGCAAAGAGATCTTTCAGCACACTCTGGAGCACAGGACGGCCGATCAAGGTTGCGAAGACTAGTGTGGGCTAGGGCTGGCAGGCTGGTCTAGAACCTGCTGGGCTCCTAGCTTTGCGCCTTGCCTAGGTAATACCTCTTTCCAGCACCCCCAGTGTGACACTCCGTGCATTGTACGGCAGTCTCATTTTGGGGGGACCTCCCTTTCCGGATGTGTTCTTGACTAATGTGTTTGCAAGGCTCGTTACCCTTGGTGGCAAAAAAAGTGGCTTTTTATCTGTATGCCCCAGGCCCTGGTACCTTAACTGACTACACGGTGAGGCAGCCCTACCTGAAATTTAGCTGCAGAGGCTGCATTTGAATCTGCACGCTTGCTCTTCATGCCCTAGGTCTTTGCTGCAGTTTAAGTCCTGCAGGCCTATTCTCCCAGATGTTTTTTCCCCCTCTACGTGCTGGAGTTTGAATGCATGGCCTCATGCTCCCTCACGCTAACACTGAGCTATACCCACCAACTCGGATTTTCTTTCTTTTGCTTGATGACTTTTGGACAGATACACTGCCTCAGGACCTCTCACTGGGCCTACTTCTAGAAGACTTTCAAGAAAACCCGCTGTGGATTGACAGGACACGCCCTTGAGGTAGTTCAAACAGGGCCAGCAGAGTGTCCCCCACACACAACCCTTCCATGCCCCCACAGCAACTTGTGGCACGTTGCTACCTTTTCCCAACCAAGCTCTTGTTCTGCCTTTTTCCTGGCCTTCCTAGAGAAGGTGGACACCCCTCCCTTCCTGCTCATTTCCTCAGGCCATTAGGTGGTTGAGAAGCAAAGATCAGAACTGCCTGGAAATGCAGCAGAGCTCAGCAAAACGTGTGGCCTGGGCTGGAACACCGCAGCTCAGGAAGGGGATAAACGAGGGAAGAGGGTGTAGGAAGAATTGGAGGCAACGAATGAGAGAAGGGGGGACTAAAGAAAGGGAAAGGGCAGGTTTTCATGTGATGCACAAGTCAGGTCCTCTACAGGGTCGTGCACCACAGTCTGGCCACTAACGGGTGATGTCATGCAGATCCGCTGTCTCTCACACTGGCAGGTGGTTGCCGGGACCCTACACAGAGCTATTACTCACTACCTAAAATCCCCCCTAGAGCCCTGTGTCCACAGAACGAAATCACACTCCCCGGCGAGGACTGCGTCCAGGCAGTCCACAGTCTGCCCCACCCCCAGAGATAACAAAAAAGCTAGGCATGATGGCGCATGCCTGTAACCCCCGCACTGGGGAGGGTGAGGCAGGAGGATTAAGAGAGTTTAAGGCCAGCCTGGGCTGTGTAGTGAGCTCAAGACCAGCCTGAACTATGTAGCGAGACCCTGTCTCAAACACACAAATTAAAATATATGTATACATCCTCCCCTTCCTCCACATACCCCTCCCTCCAGCCTCCCCAGAGCACCTGCTGGTCTCTAACAAGCCGCTATTGTCACCGTTGAAGCCTGTGCCCAGCTGTTCATGCCACCTGGAACGCCCTCCCTACTCACCCTTTACCACCTTTCCAGAGTTTCTCCTTCTGGGGCACTTTTAGTTGAGCCTCAGTTCAGCATTCATTCCCCTAACTCCTCTCTGTTGCTCTCCCCGCCCCCCACTGAGATATGCTGTTTGTACTTACAACCTGTCCTTTTGGGGAGATACAGTTCTGTATACCTTGTTTATAGAGTCTCAATGTCCTTGTCCTTACAGGACACCTTGTTTATATCCTACTGTAATTTTTGCTGATTGTACTTTAGAGTACAGTATATGTTCTGCCATACAATACAGTACTGCCTGTAAGTTATACAAATAAAAGCAAAGTTATCAAGTTGGAGTTTCTTTTGATCATTTCTTTGTTCTGAATATTGTAAAGTACATAACAGTACTATACACAGTTTCTCGTTTAGTGAACAATTTGCTTAATGACCTAGTCTCAGAAACGAAACAAGGAATGTGTACAGTACATATATATTTTTTTTCTTTTTTTTCTTTTGAGATAGGGTCTCACTATGTAGCCCAGACTGGCCTTGAACTCAAGGCAATCCTTCTGCCTCAGCCTCCCAGAGTGTTGGATTACAGGCATGTGCCATTACACCTGGAGATTTTTTTTGTTAACACCAGAGCTAATTTTTTTTTTTATTTTCACGTATTTATTTAGATCTTACCTTATTGAAAAGGATTTAGGATGATTGTTCCAGCTAGTATAATATTCCTAGGTCCTTCCAGATTCTCAATACAAATTTGTTTTGTTTTTGTTGTTTTTCATTACTGGGGAAGTTTTCTGCCATGATGTCTTTTTATGTCGTTTGTGGTATCTCCTGCTTTTTCATTGACTCCAATCAATGTTTTTTTTTGTACCAGAAGTTGAACTCAGGACCTTGTGCTTGCCATGCAGGTGCTGTACCACTGAGCTATATCCCTGCCCCCTCCAATCAGCCTTAAATTGTTATTCTTTGCCTCATCTAGCAGCTACAGTATTGATTTTTTTGTGGTCTCTTGCTATTTTTAAGAAATCTTTCTTTTCATGATCGCTAACCACAAGCCTGTCTTCTGTATCTGAGATCCTGCCCTCACATTGGCTTGATCTGCTGCAGATACTTTTAATGGACTGTTTATTCTCTTTGATATCTGCTTGAATCTGCGTTATGGATTCCATTTCTTTCCTATGCTGAGCGTTCACGGCTCCCATAATTTTCTTAAGCTCCCCTACTTTTTCTCTATATCTGCTCTAGAGTCACTCAGCACGGTTTTCATTGTGGACACGATCTCTGCCGTTATCTGGGAAATTATTTCTGATTTGATTTTTTTCTAGAGCCTCCTTCTTTTTTTTTTTTTTTCTGGCGGTACTGGGGATCGAACTCAGGACCCTGCACTTGCTAGGCAGGCGCTTATTCCACTGAGCTATATCCCCAGCCCTAGAGCCTCCTTCAATTGCTTTGTTGTTTCCACTTCAGAGAGGCCGGGCGGGTGGCTTTTGGATTGTCCCACCTCATTGCCCCTTGGGTTTGCCTTTGGTGAACTGGATGTCTGGGGTTGCATTTTATTTGTCTTCTCATTTTCTTTTCATTTTTTTAGTTTCACTCCTGCTTATAAATTGCCTATGGGGTTTGCTTTATTGCTAGTATTTAGAACCCTTAGGAAATGACTACTTCTAGGTATCTTCCAGGTTTAGCTGGTTTGTGGGTTTTGAGTCTGTTACAAGATCCTACCTCTTCAATTTGTTGGGGACGAGAAGTTGCTGTCTATTTGGCTCAGCCCCTGGTTTGCTGGCACTGTGCCACAGTATTTTCTGTGACCCTTAGTCAATCTCGGTCTTGGAATACCAGGAAGAACAGCTGGTTAGGACAGTTGTGAAACTTATGGCTAAGGTGGTACCATCAGCAATGACAATACTATCACACAGCCTAGAAAATGACAAACTGAGCTAACCATTAATTTGCCACCTTGAACTGTATGAACTAGATTTGTGGTTATATAACAAAATCAGAAAATTATATGCAGTATACAAATCCTTACTATGTCAATTTTGCCCTCAGAGGTTAAAATTTAAAATGGCTTAGGGAGAAAACAGAAGTGGAAGAAGAGAAAGAGATTAGAAGTAAGGTTGGAGGACGAAAGGGATCACACTAAGTTTGAGAAACCGGTGCAGAAGACTGGAGGGAAAGAGAGAACGAAGAGATAAAAAAGAACAGAACAGAACCACAGCCACAAAGAGGCAAGAAAGCACATTCACACTCACATGAAAACAAGATCAAACAATGGTGGAGAAAAAAACAAAAACAAAACCACAAAAAAAGGGGGGAGTGGAGAAAGAAGTCCACTTCCAGGTATGTTTCTGCTGTCACTGGTAGACAGCGTGTGGCGACAGACTTCCAATCTGTTGATTTATCCCAATAAGCCAACAGTAGCTCTTGGCAAGGCAGTGGATAATCTCAGTGAGCCTGTACCTTCTGGCCGGGACCAGGCTCATTCGGCCAGCTGTCGGCACACTTTCTGTGAGCCTGAGCCCAGCTGGGAGCCAGGAGGTAGAGCCAGCAGCCACTCTGAATTTTGAGCTCAGTGGGCCCCTCTCCAAATGGCTCCTGACCAATCGCTCTCTCACATGGGATGACTGAGCCCTCAGCACTCACCCCCAGCTAGCGCAGTCCTTCACGTCCGCTGCCCCCTTCCATTCCTGCCCCTCTCTGGGGAGACCTCTGGGGTAGCCGAACCAATCTCGAGCCATGAGCCCCGTCTTAGAGAAAAGGTGCCACAGGCTACCTCCTTCTTCATTTAAATTTCTCTCTTCACGCTCACCCTAGGCTTCAGTTTATGCTTCAGACTCTTCCTGGGTCCAGCGGACCTACTTCCCTCCTTCTTGTCTTCCTCAGGTTGCTACATTCCGGAGTCTGGACAGCGACTGAGAGGCTCTTTCTCTGCTGCTTCCCACACTGCTATCTTGGTGCCCCCTCTTGGTTTTTCTTTTGTTTTCCTCGTGCCAGGGATCAAATCCAGTACCCACCAGCATGCAAGGCAAGCGCTCTGCCACGAGGACACCCCCCAGCCCCAGGACAGACCTTGACACCAGAACACTAGGCACTAGAAAACTCCTGCAAGCTGAGACCAGTCCCAGTGAATGGCAAGTCAGAAAAGCCACCCTTCCCGGTGTGCCTGGGACGAAGGGGGCTCCTGTGGCATGGAACTCCCATTGCTGAAACTAGTACAGCTCAGGGCTGTCAAACCACCATGAGTTGGCGCCTCCGGTGGGAAGTCAGGAGACAGGTTTCTTCCTGGAAGTCTACCTTCCTGGGACTCTTAACAAGGCACATGCTTGTGCCTTTGCCATTTGCAGGGCAGGAAGTGGGGTTTAGCTCCCTGAAAATAAGGGAGATAGAAGGTTCAGAATTAGTGTGCAGTATTTCTGTTGCTATGGTTATCACACGTAATAGCAAGACTAGCAGCTACCATAGTATTTATAGAGCACCTACTGTGTGTTAGGTGTTTGGTGGGAACTTTACCCCATTAACCTCTAATTTTGGCAACAGGCCTCCAAGTTAAATATCATCAGCCCCATTTTACACAGGGGAGACGTTCTCAACTTACTAAGAACCACACAGCAGGTATGTTGCAAAGCCAGAGTTCATTCTTCTTGTCTGTTCCAAAGGTCACACTTTTCCACATAAACCATGTGGCCCCTCCTACTGCTGGCAAAAAATAGCAAGAATGACTCAAGTCCTTCTGTATCTCAATCTCAGTAGAAGTGCTTTTTCTGTACACCAGCTCCCTCTGCTCATCCCTCCAAACGAGCCTGCATTATTACTCCTGAACTTTACCTTTCAGGAACTTGAGGCACTCAGCAGGCAACTGGTTTGTCTGATCTCGCTTAGAAACTAGCATAGGTTTCACATTTCAATTCTGCGTTCCTTGGCAGCCTTCAAACCTGTGACTTCAGGGAGTGGAAGGGCTGCCCTTCCCACACCAGTCAAGAGTCCAAACTGGGTGGGGCTCAGCCAGCCTAAACTGAGGGGCGTCTCCCCCTGCTGAGGAGGAGGATCCTGAGCTCTGGTAGTTATCTGGCTAGGTGAGCTTGGCTTATCACCAAGACACCACACCTTAGAGCTTGTTGGGAACCTGAAACAGCCAGATTTGGAGGCCCAATCCCTATGGGTCACTACTGTGAGAGGGCTTTACAGAGGTCAGAGGTCAAAGCTCAGACTGGGACGTCCCAGAGCAGCAACCTCAAGTGCCTGCTCACCCGGCCTTAGAAAGTGTGCGCTGGAGGCTGAGTGATCAGCAAGTGTGGGGAAGGGGACAACCTGGCCCTTCCTGCTTTTCTGAAGCCCTGAAAGTCTGACATGTTTATCTTCAGCACAGACCAGGCAGGCTGGGGTGTGCTAGTCCCACTTTTTGTACAGGAAAAAACAGAAGAGCAGCATCCATCTGCTATGTTCTTGGGTGCTGAACCAGCAGCAGGAGAATGTCAGATACTCCCTGTACTCCCAAACACACATCCAGGGGCCAGCCAGCCTGACTAGCTGAGACCCTCAGCATGATGGAAGAAGGGGCTAGGAGAGGCCTGAGGGCTTTCTAGACCCAGTCACCCCACAGAGGCCTGACACACGGCCCCCCATGACCCTTCCTTTCCTTTGTGACTGTCTTCCCTCAGAGCTGTCCTGATGGCTCGTTTTCCCTTGATTAATGGTGAGAAGAGAGGTCTGTGCACCTGGCCCTGCTAGTTCTGAGCAGCCAGTGGGTGAGGAATGGGGTGACCTCCTCCCTCAGTCTGTCGGGGAGGTAAAGGCAATGCTATAAGGCTCTGGCATCCACCACTCCTCAGAAGGGTTTCAGGATCTGTTGCCTGGCCCAGCAGGAGCAGGTCATCCTTTGGCTGGTCACTCTGGCCACTCGGGGTGGTCACTCAGGATACAGCTTTACCCTCAGGCATGTTAATCAACTCACTCCCAGACGACAACAACAAAACCCTCCATACTTAATTAAGTATTACTGGCTGCCAGGTACTCTGCTAGTGACTTTACATATCTATTCACTGGAGCAACTGGGACTCTTGCCTCTTGCCCCTTCTGCCAGGCACAGACTTGCAGACTGGGAGGACATCTCACAAAACATGAATTCCTATATAGGCCAGTCCCCATGCCACTTCTGAGAAGAGGCCTCCTCTTCAAGTTAGAAGCGACCGTCTCCTTTGTACCAAGTCAGTCAGCTTCCCTCTTGTTTAACCCTGAACTTGCAACTTTGACTCTCGCCTGAGAGGAACATGATGCCTGTAATAGCCTAAGACAGATAACCACAATCCTGAAATTCTGAAAATTCCCCTTCCAGAGGTATGAGCCAAGACCCACCTGTGGACCTAACCACCACGCATGCTCCAGCCACACCTCAGCTGCCTAAAGTAGTTCAGGACCCTGATAGGCTATTAATCACCTTGAAACACTCCTCTCTTCCTGGTAAAAATGCCTCCTGGGGATTACCAACCAGTGCGAGATCTCTATATGGTCAACAATGCAGCCATCACCTTGCACTCTGGTTCCCGACCCATACACCCTTTTCGGACTGTTACCTCCAGATGCCACCTGGCTTACACGTCTATATTTAAGAGATGCCTTCCTCTGCTTGCAAGTTGTTCCCATAAGCCCCTTCAATGGGAAAATCCTGAGACAAGTTGCAATTCACTTGGACTCAATTGCCACAGGAATTAAAAACTCTCTCACTATTTTTGGGGAGGCTCTAACAACAGATTTGGCCAAGCTACCAGCACCATTTTTTCTGAGACAGCCTGTTTCTCTATCCTTCCTTTTTGCCATCATGGTCCCCTGAGAAAAAATAATAGACTGTCAAACTGCTAACATGCACCTGTCCTGCCTGTAAAGCCAGTTCAAGATCTCTGAGCTGCAAATGCCACCAAGATTACCCCTCCGTATATGTTACCTCAGTCTCCTGCCACCCACAGCCTGTTGGAACACTTTCTGGGTTGACTGGCTCCTGTGAGCCAGCCCCTCTTCACAACTGACCTGAACCCAACCTCCCAGAGGTTCAAACTCTTGTCTCCTCTTTGAAAAAGCATATCTGATTAATGACACCCAAGCTGCCTGCTGGAAAGGCCCAAAAGCTCTGCTGCAATATCTGGCAGAAACGGTTACAAGAAAAAAAAAAAAAAAAACTCCATAAATTTCTTAAAGCTGCTGGCTTCTATAGAATCTGGGTTCTTAAAATTCACAAAAACAGTGATACTTACCCAGGCTGTCCGTCCCTGGGAGTGCCCAGTGGCCTACCTGTGCAAATACTTGGATCCGGTCACTAAGGGCAGCCTCCCTCCTTTGCCTCCGTGCTCTAACAGACACTGTCCTTCTGATCAAGAAAGCTCACAAGCTCACCTTATGCTGAGACCTAACTGTCCAGGTGCCATGTGCTATACTGGACCTCCCAAATAACTGTAGACCACTACAAGTGCTGAGTACACTCCATTTACAGTTGGAAGTACCTCTGTTAGGAGTGAAGTCCAACAGGCTAGATCTGCTGTGGTCACCTTAGACAAAGCTATTTTGGCCAAAGCTCTCCTACAGGGAGGAGCTGCACAGCAAACTGCTTTCTGCTGCTGTTTGGAAACTTGCCACCAATGATGCCAAACTTGTGCTCAGAATAATCTGATCTAGAGGCCCAAGCCCCCTCCAGGGATCCAAATGATTAAAACATCATCCCCAGCCAGAGAAACTTTACCCAGTACTCCCAGAAGATCTATCTTAATCAGAGCCAGACCTGCCCCCACCGTGTACATTCTGTACCTGCATCCCTGCAGCCAGCTGAGGCTTCAGCATCTGTGTCACTGGCCCTGACTTCCACCCGGCATGAGTGTGTGCTAGTCTGCACCTATGCGGGCTGGCCAAGACAACCAAAGTTTACAGGGTCCTGCTGTGAGAAATCATCCCTCAATATGTCCTACCCAAGATTACTGGCAATGATAACAGGCCTGCATTTGTAGCAGAGATAATTCAAAAACTGATAATTGTTAAAGATTAAATAAAAATTACATATAGCATATGGGCCACAAAGCTCTGAAAAGTTAAAGGAATAAAACATAACCCTATAGAAATAGCTTGCAATTAGTTCCAGAAAGTTTAGCTAAAAGACCAGCTAGACCTGCAGACACTCCTGCACGCGTGCACGGGCACACACACACACACACACACACACACACACACACAAGCTGGGTGCATATTAACTACCTCTACAAGTTTCAGAAATTCAGCCCTAGATGCACTGGAGAATTTACTTGGACCAGACAGCTCACTCTCAAGAGATGACGCAGTCAAATCCCTGCTCCAGTCACTCCAGATGCTGACCAGCCCACACACAGCTGAAGCCAGAGGACACTGTTCACAGGATGGTTCCCTACATATTCCCCTTGATTTCTGTGTCCTTTTAGGCTGCTTACCCCAGTCCTTGCTTCCCTGCCCCACTGCTAGCTGTGGTTTTTGCCTTAGTTCTATGGATGAGTGCCCCGAGAGAATAAAAAATAACCCATAAAGCCCTTACAAATGATAAAGATTTGGTGAGCGTCCAAGGCACACTGGACACTGTCCTAAATCGGATTAACTCCTTCACTCCCTCATCAGAGTCAACTTAGGGAGAGACCCTACAATAAGGGAAGCAAACCACAAAGTCTTGGTGGGAAAATTTTCAGTCTTGGGGACCTCAGGACACTGACAACCCTAATACTGCTTCTAGTTGTGGCCGTAGCTCAGATGACATGTAACGTGCCCAGCAAAGATTTGCCAGGGAAACTAAAAGAGGAAAATGTAACGGAAAATGCTCCCCCTCCAGCCAGTAAACTTCAGTTTCTTAGTTGCCTGGGTGTCCCTATTCCAGTTCTGGTTGCTTCTGTCCCCTAGAAACGGGGCTGGTCACTGTGATGCCTACTGTAAGAACCAAAGACAGCCAAGTACTCTGCCTCTGTATCCCCACCCCCTGCAACCCCATAAAAACCTCCTTCCCTGGGCCTTCGAGGCCTGACAGTTTGAGGGACAATCGACTCCCTGTCAGTGTCCATCGACATTCAATAAGTTTGCCTCCAAATCCTGGGTGTCTCTGCAGTGCTTCTGTTTGCTCTTGCACCCAGCACCATGTCACAGGAAGAGTGGGTTCACGGTGAGAAATGTCGAACGCCCAGGACATGTGACACCGGCTCTGTCTGCTTCTATTGAGATGCACTTTAAAGGGCTCCCCCTCATACCTGCAAGAGAGCTGAACCCCCAGTTAGCAAAGGACACAAGCAGGGCACAAGCCTTGAGAGGAAGCCTGCGGGAAAGTCAGGCAGATGGTCCCCAGTCACTTGTGAATGTCTGACCTCTAGTGGTTGGAGTGAGAATGCAGGCCCCTGACAGCCTCGTAGTGAGACCCTGTCTCTCCCCAGGGACGGTCATAGTGCTCCCCAGTACAGGGCAGCAAGGACAGCTATCGTGGATAGACATATGGACCCTGGACTGAAGCGCCTTCTTCAAACCAGAAGATCACAATCATTTTCTCAGAACATATGCCTCCTTTGGGTAGATCACAGATGACATAATTTGCCTACTCATACTTGGGGAAAAAATCAACACACGCAGGAACATGTTCATTGAAAGACAAATACAAGAATGTTCGTGGCACCATTATTCATAGTAGGGCCGGGGATATAGTGCAGAGGCACAGCATCTGCCTGGTAAGCACACGGTCCTAAGTTTGTTTCCTGGTACCAAAAAAAAAAAAATTATTCATAGTAACCCAAAGTTGAACACACCCTCAAATGTCCACCTTTAGGACCCTCAAATGTCCACCTTTAGGAGGGGTTATGAGTGGGGAATGGGCTTTTAGGGTGCTGAGAATGTTCTGCTTTCTTTTTCAAATTTAATCAATTATTTATTCTGGTTTTTTTTTGAGACAGGGTCTTTCTATGTAGTTCAGGCTGACAGCCTCCCAAGTGCTGAGACGACAGGCATGTACCACCATGCCAAGCCTCTTTTTTTTTTTAGAGGTGGAGGTTGGACTCAGGGCCTTGTGCATGCTGGGGAAGTGCTCTACCACTGAGCTGTACCCCCAAACTGGTTTTGCTTCTTGGTCTGAATGCCAGTTACACAGGTGTGTTCACTTTGAAAATGTTCATACAGGTGCACATTGATGACTTGTATATTTTTGCTAAGAATGTAACTGTTCAGTAGAAGTTTACCGAGAAATCAGTCAACACAGTGCTTTAGTTGTAATAGGAAAGAGAAGGACAAAGGCTGCTTGCATCACGACAGCAGCCATCACAAATGCAGATAGACAGATGTAGCTGCATAGGAGTAGGGACACAAATACCTTGGGTAAAATCACTGCAGGCTTTATTGTTTTCTGAAATGCTAAGGTCTTGGAAAAGCTCTACAAATACAGCACACTCTTTCTGCAGTGTTTAGGTGTTAAATAGGCCATTGTTTTGGGCTAAGCTGGGCCCCAACAGGCCAGGCTAAAAATCAAACAGAGTCATACCCTAGTGCTCTGTGTCTCCAAGCTGAGACTAAGCTGTTTATCTGACTTTCCCAGAAAGAAGGATTAAGCAGTTAACATCCACATTTCTCAAAAAAAAAAAAAAACCAAAACAGTTTTAATTAGAAAAATAGAGCTTGCAAGTGCAGTCCAGTGGTAGAGGGCTTGCTCAGCTTGTTGGAGGCATTGGGTTAGGTCCCCAGCACCTGGCAAAAAAAAAAAACAAAAACAGGCAGGATAATAAAATTCCCTCTCCCTTAATCCTTATGCACAAAAGGAGGTAATCTGACACTAACCAATGCATTACTTTTTTATTCTTTTATCTTTCTATCTCTCCCTTACAAGGAAAGCAACTTTGAAATGACTGATCCAGTTTTGTGTTTTCTTTAGCCTCCACTTTTTGAGGTAGGGTCACACCGGGTTGACCTCAGCCTAAAACTGCTACAATTATAGTCCTTCGCCAGCACACCTACCTTTTTCTTTTTCCCTTTCCTGTCTCTAAAATCAACCTCTTCTACTGGGCACCTTGAAATACTTTTTCTATTTTATGCACTGAAGTGCGCCTAAACGGATTCCAGCAGTGAAAATAAAGCCAGTTAACATCTTTACGTTGTGGTGACTTTGTTTTTTGGCAAGTGGAAACTGTATTTCTATTGTAACAGATTTGCTGTTGTTGTTGTTGTTTGGTCTGGTTTTGGTTTCTACCTATACATCCGGGGCATGTGCGAGTCTAGGAGCCCAGGGTGTCCTTGTGCTGCCCAGGGCTGGCCTGTCTATGGGATCAGCAGCAGCACCTACCAAGTAGGCTTCTCATAACAATGAAATGAGTTTGTTTCAGTGAAGTGCCTGGCACTCGGCACATAATAAGTGCTTGGTATTATTTGTGTTACCCTGGATCCAGTCCACTAAATGTAAGTGGCGCCCACATCATCTCCAGTCACCACGCATGACCAGACAACCTGGCAATGCCACTGTGGCTTTAAACCCACTGTCCGCCTGGCGCTAGCAGCAGGTAGCAACACCGGCATTCCTGCCTTCACAGAAGAGGCTGAGTGGAGACAAAGGCCTCCTCAGCTAAGGACAACACAACAGGAAAAGTGTTTACATAGCCCCCAGGCAACAGACTTTCTACCTCAGGCCCTGGTCTGCCACAGAGGGATCTGACCAGCTTTATGACTTGTAACATATTTTACTGGGTGGCCAGTATTTAGAAATAACGCGGCATGTCCCAAGACCTTTGCACTGAGCCATTTTTGTTTTTGAGATAGGGTCTCTCTAAATTGCTAAATTCCCCAGCCTGGGCGTAATCTTTCAATCCTCCTGTCTCAGCCTCCCAGAGTGTTGGGATTATAAACGTGCATCACCCTGCCCAGCAGAAGATTTCATACTTTAAAAATTTAGGTTTTCTGCTTCTCGAAAAATCCACAGCTTTGTAAACACCAGGTATGAAATTGTATGTCAGGGCCCTGCATTTCCCACAGCTCCCACCTGACCTTCAGCTACTTTTCCTACCACGGCTTTGCAGACCCTGGACTCTGGAGCTGTATCACAGGTCCATCTGCTGGGGCCCTGAGGAACACAGAAAGCTTCCGGGAGGAACACAGATAGGAGTGAGGCTGGGAGGTTCAGCGGAAGGCAGACAAGCAAGGACCAGACCCCAAAGGGGCCTGCTGCAGCAGGAAGAGGCCTAGGACTCGGCCAGAGCCTTAATGTCCCCGCTCCAGCAGCGGCCGGCCCCCTCCCCTGCAGGACAAGTTCAGAATTGGAGTAGCGGGCATGGGATACAGCTTGTGGTGTCCTGCACCTCAGCCTGCCTAGCCCATGCCTGGGAGGGCAGAAGAGGGTTAAACAGGAAGCACAAGGAAAGTGGCCCAAACAGCATGGCCTTCAGGGTCCCCTCAGGGCTGGGCTACCATGGCATCACCGGACAGGCAGAAAGGTGCCCCTCACGCCACACTGCAGGCTATCCAGAGCCTCCAGTGCCCTGCTTTGCACACTTCCCTGTGTGCTCAGACCACCTGGGCAGTGCGCTGGAGCCAGACTCCAGCCTCGCAGGGCTATGGTGGGACCTGCAGGTCTGTATTTCCTCCCTTCTTCCCTCCCTCTGTTCTTGCCTCTTTCCCTCCTTCTCTTCTTCACTTCCTCTCTCTGTCCCTCCTTCCTTCTCCCTTCCATCGTTCCTTCCTGGTTTGTTTTTCTTTTCGTTTTTGGTCTCTGTTCTCAGTACTGGGGACTATACCCAGGGCCTCTGCATTGAGCAACATCCCCAATCCTTTGTAATTTTTAAATTTTTTTTTTCTATTTTGAGAGAGGGTCTTGCTGTCTCTAAGTTGCCCAGGTTGGTCTTGACCTTGAAGTCCTGTTGCTTCAGCCTCTCACAGTGCTGGGATTGCAGAAGGGCACATCACACATGGCTTAGGTCCGTATTTCCAACAGCCGACTGGGGAAGCTGGTCCAAAAGCCACACATGGGATAAGGTGACCCGAGAGCAGCGTTTCTCAATGGGACACTGGTGACATTTTGGATCAGATGAGGCCTGGATGCAGTGCAGTCCTGGTACTGGGGTGCGTTTGGCCGCATTCTTTTGCTGCTCAGCAGATCTCAGTAGCAGCCTCTGAGCTGGGACCACAACACACACCTCCAGATGCGGCCCTATGTGTCCTGGGGAGAACAAGCCCCTCCAAGGGGAGGATTTTAGAGGCAGTCTCAAAATATAAATGTCTATCAGCTTCCCTGGATCGAGACAGGTTAGAAGGCACTGGGGCAGCTGACTACATAATTTACGGGCTCTTGTAGAATAATGACGCATTGTGCGAAGAGCAGGAAATAGGTTCCACTAAAGGTAATGGAACACAATGCCTCTGCTTTCCAAGGTATTTCATTTTTATAAAATAAAATATAATAAGGAGGGCCAGGGATACAGCTCCATGGCACAGCACCTGCCTGGCAAGTGCGAGGTCATGAGTTCAATTCCCAGTAAGTACCAAAAAAAAATTTTATATATATATTATATATATATATATATATATATATATAATATGGATCATAGTAATGCATAAATTCGCAAATCACAAAAAAGTAACTTTTGGTGTCATAATTTATATTATGACAGTAAGTAGTAACCCTTTATTTCTGTTCTCTCTTAATCAAAAGCCTCTTCTGGCCTGCTTTTCTGTGAATTCATTTATGAGGTCATCACAATTTATCATTTCAGCCAATTTTTTAAATGTATCTTTACTAGTGAACAAATTTATTTTTAATCAATATAATCAAAAGCAGTGTTAGTTGCCCCTGACAGATGCAAGATCACAAATAATGTCTGAGGACTCTTTTGTTTAAAGAGCTGTCACTGAAGTTTAGGAGTATTTTATGGACTACAACATAGGAACCCTGAGAAGTTATTCCAAAAACTATGGTTTTATTATCATTATTATTATTTCCCTGGCCTGTAGATTGAAACCAGGGCCTTCACACTGAGCTACATCCCCAACCCTTTTTAACATTTTAAATTTTGAGACAGGGTCTTGCTAAGTCACTAAATGGCCCAGGTTCAAACATCCTCCTGCCTCAGCCTCCAAGAATGCTGGGATCACAGGCATGTGTCACCATACCCATCTTAATAAATTATTTCAAAATATAAATTTTAGTGTGTTTTAAAGTTGATTATTCTCACTCTCTCTATTTTTTTTCATGGTCTTGCTATGTAGTTCAGCCAGGCCTTGAACTCACGGTAATCCTCTTGCTTCAGCCTCCCCAGTGCTGGTATTATAAGTGTGTGCCACCATGCCCACCCAAAATTGATCATTCTCATGAAACAATTTCCAAACAAATGTAATACTTCATACAAATTGGTTTTCTGCCAGGGTGACTTTTTCCCCCTGGTAACGGGGATTAGACCCAGGCTCTGAGCTATATCCCAGCCTTTCCCCCTTTTTTTTTTTCTGTAGTTTCTATCTAGATAGGCTCTCATTAAATTGCTGAGTTGCCTAGGCTGAGCTCAAACTTGCAACCCCAGAGCACTGTTTTTGTTTTGCTTTTTAAGAAACAGGGTTTCAGCCATTTGTGGTGGAACATGCCTGTAATCCCACTACTCAGGGGGCTGAGACAGGAGGATTGCTGTGAGTCTGGGGCCTGCCTGGGCTACATAGTGAGTTCAAGGCCAGCACGAATCGCGTAGTGAGACCCTATCTAAAAAAAAAAAAAAACCAGGGTCTCATCATGTTACCAGGCTGGCCTCAAACTCCTGGCCTTGATTTTGTGAGGAGGTGGGGGTTACAGGCTCGTGCTGCCTTGACCACTTGAATTCAGTTTTCAGTGTATATTTACACAATGGCCCTTTATCTTAATGTTCCTCATATTTTCTGTGACTTCCAGGGTCATGCAAGAAGCTAAAAGTGGCTTTAGCAAGAGGCAGGTACATATTTTAAAACACCTATTTATGCATTCTTTGTCTCTTCATTTATAAGAAAAAATAATTTTGAAATTATCTTGCTTGTTAGGACTGTAACCGGTTTAACAGAAGCTCCCTATCACGGTATTCTTTTCTATGGAACGCAGCAACCTTTAGATTTCATTCCTCTTTCTAAATATGTGAATCTTTCCTTTGTAAGTTTGCAGTACTCTTCCAAGCCGAAGATCCTAGACTCTTGGAAGAGGTCTAATAATTTCCTGCTATGCTTTATTACAACGCCTACATCGAAGCTTTTATTTTGTAATAATGTGCCGACAAAGCTTGCAGGCCGAGGCCCAGCAGTTGCTGCCCTGGAACTGAGAGCTGACTTCCTGTGTATGCAGCCAGGGACAGACGCAGGCCTCCTCTGTGGCCCCCCCGCGCTGCAGCTCCTTCTCGCTTCGCTCCTGTGGCAGCTGCTGCTGTCACTGTAGCTGCACCTAATCCTGGCCCGCTGGGCTGCAGACTGCCTGAGCTGCGCATATGCGAGCAGGGCTGCCCTGAGCCGCGTAGGGATGTCTGCCCTGTGTGCTGACTGCTGCTGGAGTCCCTGCTGCGTTGCCCTATTGGCCTTAATTTACCAAGCTCCAGGTCAGAGACAAAGCTGTCAAAAACTTTGTGATAGAGACAGCAGAGCTTTAAACTGTGGCAGAGTTCTCTTTTTTTTTGTCTTGTTTTTTGTTTGTTTTTCTAAGACAAGGTCTCACTGTGTAGCCCAGGCTGGCCTCAAACTCATGAAGATGCCCCTATCTCAGCCCCCCGGAACTAGAGGCATGCACACCACGCTGGGCTCGACAGGGTCCAGGTCACGAGGCCGGGAAGCTGGCCCAGTGCTGGGTAACGGAGGGCAGTGTGAGATGCAGCTTGGAGCTGCCGCGTGTGCGTTGGCCCCTCAGAGGCCACAGGCGGTGCAGAGAGGGGCACTCAACAACTAAGGGAGCCGGGAGCGCCTGTAATCCCAGCACTGGAGAGACTGAGGCAGAAGGACCACTGTGAGTTTGAAATCAGCCTGGGCTACAAAGTGAGCTCAAGGCCAGCCTGAACTGCATAGTGAGACCCTGTCTCAAAAAGACCAATAAATAAATAAATTAGCAACTTAATAGGCCCCTCTCACAAAAACAAAAAAATTTTAAAAGGGGTGGGGGTGTAGCCCAGTGAGAAGCTCCTGGGTTCAATCCACAGGACATAAAAAAGCCCAAAAAACAAAAACTACAAAACTAAGACCCTGAAAGGCAAAACAGTGTGGATGTCAGAGCTACACAGAGGCAGCGACTGCGCAGATCGCTGGCGCCAGCTCTCTGCGCCCGGCCCTGCTGCGTTTTGTGGCCAGAAGCCCATCTGTAGGGACTGCTGGTTCATGGGTATGAGTGACCTCCTCCGCAGGGCCTCTGCCTGTCACCTGAAGCTCCCTGCTGCCACACAGACTCTTTTCCTGAGCTCCCCCCAACGTCTTCCAGAGTTTTCTCCAGTGAGCCCGTCCCACCTATGCCAATCATGGGGGGGGCGGGGATCTTCCTTGGTGGTAAGAAATCCTTTCAGAGAAAAAGTAATTTCAAGGAACTGGAAAGATGAAAAGCCTTTCCAAAGGCCAAGAATAAAGGAAGGGGAACATGACAAAGGGAAACTGACCTCAAAATGCAAATATCCTTTGAAGCCCTCAGTGAAATCCAAGGCTGCAGCCTCTCTACTGCTGCCAGGGACAGGATGTCGTCACCCCCTCCCAGGAGCAACCCCGGGGCCTGGAGCTGAGACGAACAAAGACGGTAAAGAGAACTGCTCAGCCCCGGCAAGGGCTGCCAGTGAGAATCAGGGCTGCCGCTCCCAAAGGATGCACGTGGGCCGGATCTCTTCGCAGCCCCACCTGGCAAGATTTACTAGCCCTACTGTAACAAGGAGGCTCAGGAAGGCCAAGCAACTTGCTCAAGGTCACCAGCTAGTAAGTGGCAGAGCCAGGATTCAAAGCCAGGTCTGTCTGTCTGCCTGCAAATCAGAGATGGCACGCTTTTCTCTGCACTGGGGTTGAGGCAGGGAAATACGGTGGCTAATGGGGGCTGACAAGAGCCTGGACGCACGCGCAGAACAGTTCTCAGGAGCCTGCACGTGTACTCTCCTGGGAACTCGAGCAGGTTTCTGATAGGGTGACGTGGGTGTGACGTCAAGGAGGACAATCGCCACCAGGCACTGGCTGCATGGCCTCTTCACAGTAGCCCATGCCACCCTGGAGGGTGTATTGTTATTTTTATTTTTTTCCTCCCTGTTTTACTTGGCCCAGACTGACTCTGCAGAACTTGTTTCCCCCTACCCTTCTCTTTTTCTTTTGTGGTACCAGGAATCGAACTCAGGACCTTGCGCTTGCCAGGCAGGCGCTTGTACCTCTGAGTTATATCCCCCGGCCCTTCCCCCTACCCTTCTGTGTTTTCCTACCCTTAATAAGTGAAACTTTGCCAGCCTTTATACTTGTTTGGTTCAATTCTTTGTCAGGATCAGAAAGCACCTAGAAATCACCTCTAAAAGGCGATGCCATCACCCCCAGAATCCAGCGGAGGCTATGGTGCCCTCTCCTACAGCTGTCCTTGCTGCCGAAGTAGCCAGCCAAGGGGGTTTGTCTCCACCTCTCCAGGGCTCGGACCCGGGCTTTTTCCTTTGGTTCTGTCGTTTCTTTACCCTGACTCAGCCACCCAGGGCTTCCCACTGGCAGCGAGGAAATTTTAGGCATCCCTGTGGAGAGAGATATCCTCTGGTGGGGTTACCTCGCTGCTCCCTCCAATCCCCCTCTGGCAACTGGACCGGTAATCCCAGCACTCAGGAGGCTGAGGCAGGAGGATTGCTGTAAGTTCAAGGCCAGCGTTGTCTCAAAAAAAACAAAACAAAACAATCATCTGTTTAAAAAGACACCAAGGTCAGCTCTGCCTGAGCAGCTGGTCTTTGTGTGCATTTCTGGTGTCTACATCTCTCTCTCTCTCTCTCTCTGGTTTTTTGAGACAAGAATCTCACTGTATACCCCATGCTGGCCTCCAACTTGCAGCGATTCCCCTGCCTCAGCCTCCTAAGTGCTGGCGTTACAAGTGTGCAGACCCACACCACCATTTCTCAAATCTTGACTGCTTTGCACATTCCAGGCATTCAGTTGTTCTCATTCTGAAAACGGGGAGACCCAGTGCCAAGAGGGGGAGGGAGAGCCGTGTAAGGAGCCCTGTGTGCCCCAGGCACCACGAGGTGTCCACGCCTCCAGTGTTCTGTGCCCGTCCTTTGGTGCTGGAAAGGCTCACCGTGGCCCCAAGCTCTGGGGGGGGGGCTGGGTGGGCTCCCCCAGAACCCCCTGACGGCTGACCCATCCTCAGTCTCTCCGTCTGTGCAGCCTCTCCAGGTCTTTGTTCAACAGTTTCCCAGCCATCCAGATCCCAACCCGCGCCTGCCGCTCCCCAGCTCTCTGAGTGCCGCCGCCAACCCACAGCCACATCTGCTCCAGGGGCTTAATCCAGCCTTTGCAAAGCTTTGCTTCCCAAATCTCTGGCCTGGCACAACTGCCAGCCCCCGTCAGCAAGAGCTGCAGCATTTCTGTGGCTTTTCCCGCAGGGACTCTGTGTGGCCCGGGGAGCCGCTTTGATCTCCGTGTGGCGAGGGAGGGCTGGGAGGGGAGCGGAGGCACAGAGATGGGAAGGGGCAGCGCAGCCCGCCCAGACTCGCCCCGCCCAGGACCTTCCTGCAGCATCTTTTCAGGCTCCCTACAGCTGGAGGAGTTGGTGGATATGATTTACACGTTTAAAGTTCAACTGCGGGACTCACCCTCAGGCGGAAGCGTCAGTTCCAGCAGTGTGCTGGCACTCGGCGGTAGGGGAGGGACTACACATGACCCTTTCAATCTTTTGGAGCTAGGGAGTGTCTGTGAATGCACTTTTACACCTAGTTTGTGGGGCGTTCAGCTATTTGGTGATGATTTTAATGGAGACACTGTTTCTATAGATTTGCAGTCTGGGTTATAAAGCAGTGCCCATAGCACACTTTAGAAGAGGCAAGGCTTTTGGACAAGGGATGACACAGATTAAGAGGTCATTTGGTTGGGGATGAAGCTCAGTGGTAAAGTGCTGTCTGCCCTGGGCTCCATCCCCAGTGCAAACACACTCACACACACGCAGTCATATACACTCACACACATACACAATTTGACAAAGGTCACATCAGCTTTGCAGAGAAAAAGCATATAATTAACAATCAATGACTCCCAACGAAACTCAGGAACCCGAATTCCTTCTGAGTCATTCTGGCCTCTGGAACTGTGGCAGGACATCAGAGCGCTCCAGGACCAGCTCCCAGAACCCCTCATGCCCGCTCCCATGAGGCTCTGCAGCCTTTCCTGAATTCCCAGTGCTCACTGTGAGGGCCCTTCAGGCTGGCCCACCATGTGCCCTCCTAGAGCCCGTTCTGGCTCAGCTCTCGGGTCCTGGCCTTCAGGGTGTACAGGATGAAATCAGAGTGGAGTTGTCTGTTGTTTCAGTGTATTCCCTCTCCCTGCTCTTCCGTACTAGAAAAGGCCTTTGCACACCTGGGCACAGCGGTTGGTGACTTGTGTCAACAGGCGGCCCCTCAGAGACAACTTCGGATAAAGCCTTTTTCCCGTCACCAAAGTAAATGGCTTCCTGTGGTTGATTGTGGAGCAGCAAGCACATGGATCTGAGTAGCCAGTGATGTAACCACTGGCCTCAAGTTGGCTGCCAGAGCTCCAGCCATTGTATCCACATTAAAGCAGTAAGAAAAAGGGCCAGGAGAAAAAGGGCTCTTTCCTGGAATCTCTACCCAACCACTTCCAATTATATCTTACTAGCCATCTCCTATTTGCAGAGAAGGCTGGGAAAGGGAGTATTTGGACTGGTCACATTCCATTCCCAGTAAAACCAATCAGGGTTGTGAATTACACAAGGCTGGTAAGAATAGATACTGAGTAAGCAACCAGAGAGCTCTGCCCTGCTATTTTCTGTTTTTTTTGCAGAGGGAATGGAACTCACCTGCTACTCTGTATACTTTTTTTTTTTTTGAGACTGGCTCTCACTGAGGCTGGCCTCAAACTGAGAGCGATCTTCCTGCCTCAGCTTCCCCAGTGCTCAGGCTACAGATGTGCACCATCAGGCCCAGCAACTTTGTGTCCTTTATCTGTCTTCTTCACTCTTATGGCTTGGTGTATTTTGGAACGCACTTCCTGCTCATTGTGTCCTTTTGTACTATTTGAATGTTCCTCCTTCTGTATGTTTTTCTATCTCAAAATAAAATATTATAAATGTAAAGCATAAAATAAAATTAAAGACCAAAGAACATAATCGAAATTCTTTAACCCAGTAATTCCACTTGTGTGACTGTATGCAAATGAGCCAGTAGGAAACACAGACCAGATAAATGATTGGCATGCAATGCTCACCAGCAATCAGCGTGCAACATTAGAAATTTGCAAGGTCTTACATGGAGGGAGCATTCAAACAAACTACATGGAAGCGTGTGATGGGATCTGTCATATGACGGATGTTCACATAAAGTTCTCAATCCTGCAGGAAATGCTTATGGTATAATGTTAAAGATGGTGATGTTTACTCATCTAGTAACTGGGCACAGACACTATTAGCTCATTACCTCCTCAAACAATTCCAGGTGGTAGAGCTGACTTTCCTAAGAGGAGCCGAAGGGGTGCCTGAGGGGTGGGGTCCTTGCTCAGGGTTATGCAGGTCATAAAAGGCAGAGGTAGGGGAATCCAGCCAGGTGCCCCAAAGCTCACTCTGACGACTCTGCTGCTTTAACACACACATAGACACATGGACATCAACCAAACCATGTAGATGCATGGGAGGATTTCACTACAGATTTTTAAAGCCTAGAAAAATATTGGAAGACATTATGGCCAATGTTATTAGTGATTGTCTGAATAATGAGATTATCAGCCTCCTAAGTAGCTGGGGTTAGAGGCATGTATCACTGTGTCCAGTATGCACTTCTTTTTTTGGTTCTTGCTTTTATTTTTGTTTGGTGCTAGAGATTGAACCCAAGACATCATGCACACTTAACTCATGCTCTAAGCTGCATCTCTAGGCCAGAACATATTTTTACGTGTTTGTTTGTTTTGAGTCAGGGTCTCACTATTCAGTTCAGGCTGGCTGTGAGCTCGTTTTGTAGCCCAGGCTGGTCTCGAACTCGCAATGACCCTCCTGCCTCAGCCTCCCAAGTGCTGGCAGTAGAGGTGTGGACCACCACACGCAGCTCCAGAACATATTTTTAAATTAAACGTTAGTTGTTCTTGGTACGTGCTTTGCAGTACAAGTTGGTTCCCATACGTATCAAATATTAATTCTTTTTTAATCCCCTTCCAGGCTCTCCTGCGATCTCTCTCCACCTCTTGATTCCCTTCCCTTTTACAAAAAAGTCCATCATCCTCTTCCCTCTTTGCTTTGTTCTTTATTTATCTTTTGGATTTTTCATGTAAGAGCAACCATGAAATACTTAAGCTTGTGTGTCTGATTTACCTCACTTAACATTAAGAGGTGCATTACCAAGATGTATTCATTTTCCCACAAACAACTCAAGTTTATCCTTCTTTATGGTAGAATAGTACTGCCTTATGCATAAATACCACATTTTAACCCATTCATCTGTTGGACATATGTGTTGTTTCCAAGATCTAGCTATTATAAATTGTGCTTGTATAAACATGGGTGTACATGTATCCCTGTAATATGATGTTTTGTTTTGTTTGTTTGTTTTGTTTTGTCTTTTTGAGACAGGGTGTTGCTGTGCAGTTCAGGCTGGCCTTGAGCTCACTTTGTAGCCCAGGCTGGTCTCGAACTCCCAAAGATCCTCCTGCCTCAAGCCTCTGGAGTGCTGGGATTACAGGCGTGTGCCGCCACACCTGGCTATATGATGATTTTAACTCCTGTGGGAAGATACCTAGAAGGGCACTAGCTGGGTGAAGTAGAAGATCCGTTTTTAGTATTTTGAGGAATCCCCACACCGATTCCCACAGAGGTCGTCCCAGTTTACACACCCACCAACAATGTAACGCACTTCTTTTTTCCCCACATCCTCATCAGCATTTATTATTATTAGAATTTTTAATGATAGCTATTCTTTCTGGGGTAAAACGGTACCTCAGTGTAGATTTAATTTGTATTTCTCTGATGGTCAGCAGTGATGAACATCTTTTATGCATGTGCTGACTATTCTGAGATGCATCTCTTTATTTTGGTTGCCCAGTTTTTGCTTAGGTCTCTTGTTTTGGGGGGGTCTAACTGATAAGTCACAAGGCAGCTAGCCTCACCCCCCTCGTGGGAAAACTTTAACTCTCAATATTTCTCTCATTCCCTTACCTGTTCCACTTCAGTTGCCCTCCGCCACAAAAGCTGCCCCTGCCATCATTCACTCTGGCAGTTCACCTGCTTGGGTCATTCTGACCTGGGCAACTCCTGCCATTCAGGCTTCTGGCCTGGTTGCCCTCCCCGCTGCTCAGGGTTCAGCCTGTTCTGGCCCAGGGACATCTCCTTACCCCACCCCACCCCCGCCAGAAAAAAGAGCGTAAAGGCCCACGCTTTCCTCAGCTCAGGGCTGCCTTGGTCCGCTAGGTAGCCTGCTACTCTGTCCCTCCCCCAATAAAGACTTCTCTCGTGTCAGAAGGTCTGGTCTGGTTCCATGTGGGGTCTCGGTTTCTATCACTAACATTTTCACGATTGATGTTTTTCCATTCCGTAGGTGTCTGTTCACTCTGTTGGTTGCTTCCTTTGTTGTGCAGAAGCTTTTAATCTGATATGACAGCAATTTGGTGATTCTTGTTATTTCTTGTTATTTGTTGATTATTGTTATTTCTTGTGCAACTGGGGTTCTGTTCAGAAAGCCCTTGCCTATGTCTGTGACTTCAAGACCTTTACCTGTTGTACCTTCCAGCAGGTTAAGTGTTTCTGTGTTAACGTTTAGATCTTTGACTCGTTTTGATTTTAGTTCAGTACATGGTGGCAGATGGTGAGAGACATGGGTCTAGATTTAGTCTTCGGTATGCGGAAAACCAGTTTTTCCAGGGCCATTTGTTAAACAGTCTTATCTTTCCTCTAGTGAATGTTTGTGCTGTCAAAGATCAGACCGCTGGCTTCTTCCTCCGGCAAACATCAGATGGCAGCTAACACCAGTGCAGCAAGAGGGCTGGAGGCCCCGGGGACCCCAGTGTGGGAGGCAGAGGCCTGCACAACAGCCTGTGAGGCCCCTGGCAACAAGGTTGAGACCAGGAGTGGATGCCCATCACCAAGCTGGGCCATCTGGCCAAGGGACAGGACGATCAAGTCCCTGGAGGAAATCCTTCGCTCTGCGAATGAAGGAGTCTGAGATGATTGACTTCTTGGGCATATCCTTCAGGGATGAAGCTCTGAAGACCATGCTGGCCAGCGGACCTGGAGCAAGACATCTGCCACCAATGGGAACCACACTGGTTACACTGGTCTGGGTGTAAAGTGCTCTGAGGCAGCCACTGCCATCCAAGGGGCCATTGTCCTGGCCAGGCTCTCCATTGCGCATGTGCAGAAAGGCTGCTGGGGAACAAGATGGTAAATCCTCCCCAATCCCATGCAAGGTGATGGCCACTGTGGCTCTGTCTTGGTGTCTGATCCCTGCCCCAGAGGCACAAGGGTCATCTCAGCCCCTGTGCCCAAGAAGCTGCTGCCTCTGCCTGGCAGTGATGACTGCTAGCCCTCTGTCAGGGACTGCACTGCACTCTGGGAAACTTTGCCAAGGCCACTCCACGACAGCCACTTGACCCCAACCACTAGAAAGACAGTGTGGTTACCACGTCTCCCTACCAGGAATTTACTGACCATCTTGTTAAATCCCACACCAGAGTCTTGGTCCCGAGGACTCAAGCTCTAGCATAGGGTTTTTACCCAAGAAAAACAAAGTGTATGAACAGTAACAAAAACAGAAGATCAGACAGCTGAATGTCCCAGGGTTGTTTCTGTACCCTCTATTCTGTTCTACTGACCCACCTCTGTTTTTGTGCCAGTAGGTGTTGTTTTTATTACTGTAGCTTTGCAATGTAACTTTTTTTTTGAGACAGAGTCTCATTATGTAGTCCAGGCTGGCCTTTAACTCACTATGTAGCCCAAGCTGGCTTTGAACTTGCTACAATCCTCCTGCCTCAGCCTCCTGGAGTGCTGAGATTACAGACATGCACCATCACACCCAGATTCTAGGCCTCTTTTGGTTGTACATGAATTTTAGAATTGTCTCTCTAGCTTTGTGAGAAGTGCTTTCATTATTTTGACTGGGGTTGCATTAGATCTTTATATCAGTTTTGGAAGTATGGAAATTTGACAATGTTAGTTCTGCTAATCCAGGAACAGGGGATACTTTTCCATTTTGGGGTGCCCTCTTTAATCTCCTTTTTCAGAGTACTACAGTTTTCCCTATAGAGGTATTTCACTCTCCTGTAGTTTTAATTTGTAGCAGCAGCTTCTTGATTAGGTTAATTCCTAAGTATTTTTAAATGCTATTGTGAGTGGTATTGTTTTGATAATTTCTTTCTCAGTAAGTTCATTATTGGTGTATAGAAATGCTATTGAGTTCTGTGTGTTTATTTTGTATCCTAAATTTAGTTATTAATTCTAGGAGTCTTTAGGTGGAATTTTTTAGGTCTTTTACATAGAAGATAAGGTCATCTGCAAATAATGATAGTTTGACCTTCTTTTTCTGTATCTCTTTAATTTCTTTCTCTTGCCTGATTGCTCTGGTTAATATTTTGAGTATTATGTTGAACAGAAGTGGTGACAGTGGACATCCTTCCCTTGTTCCTGATTTTAGAGAGAAAGCTTCCAGTTGTTCCCCATTTAATATGATGGGCACTGGTTTGTCATAAATGGCTTTTATCAGATTGAGATAAAATCCTTCTATACCTATTTTCTTCAGGGTTTTTATCCAAATGGATTTCATCAAAGGCTTTTTCTGTCTGTGGAGACGATCATGTGATTTTTGCCTTTGCTTCCGATTATGTGATGTGTTATATTCATTGATTTGGATGTGTTGAACCATCTTTCCATCCCTAGGATGAAGACTACTTGATCATGATGCTTGATTTTTTTTTCTTTTTCTTTGATGTTTGATATTTTTGATGGTTTGCTGCACTCTGTTTGCCAGTGTCTTGTTGAGTTTTGCATCTGTGTTCACTAAAGAGATTGGCTTGTAGTTTTCTTTTTTGGCTGGGTCCTTGTGTGGTTTTGGAATCAGGGTAATGGTAGCTTCCAGGAATGACTTTGGGAGTCCTCCTTCCTTTTCAACATTATGAAAGAGTTTGAGGAATGTTGGCATTAGATCTTCCTTAAATCCTTTATAGAATTCAGCAGTGAACCCTTCAAGCTTTGGCTTTTCCTAGTTGGAAGGTGTTTGAGGACTGCGTCAACTTTACTGTCTATTGTTGGATTGTTCAGGGTGTTTATGTCTTCTTGGGCCAATTTTGGTAATTCATATATATCTAGGAATCTATTCATTTCTTCAGCGTTCTCCAATTTATTGGAGTATAGGCTTTCAAAATAATTACTAATCTCTGGATTTCATCGGTGTTCATTGTGATTTTAACTTTTTCATTTCTAACTGCAGTGATCTGGGTCTTTCCCTCCCCTTTTTTGGAAAGATTGGCTAAGCATTTGTCAATTTTATTTATTTATTTATTTATTTACTTATTGAAGAACCAGACATTTGATTCACTGAATCTTTGTATTTTTTCAGTCTCAATTTCATTAATTTTTGCTCTGATCTTTATAATTTCCTTCCATCTACTAGCATTGGATTTGGATTGCTCTTGTTCTTAAGGACCTTGAGGTTTATCATTAGGTTATTTATTTGAATTCATTATGTTTGGTTTTGTTGTTTGTGTGTCTTTTTGAGACAGGGTCTCCTTATGCAGTTCAGGCTGGCCTTGAGCTCACTTTGTAGCCCAGGCTGTTCTGGAACTTGCAATGATCCTCCTCCCTCAGCCTCCCAAGTGATGGGATTACACGTTTGCACCACCACTCCCGGCTTGAATTCATTATGTACTATATGGTGTGGCCAGTCACACCTGTAAACTTCCCAGCTGGGACTGCTTTCATTGTGTCCCATATGTTCTGGTATTTTGCACTGGATTTATCATTTGATTCTAGGAACTGTTTAATTTATTCCTTGATTTCTTCTGTGACCTATTGATTATTCAAGAGTGTATTGTTTAATTTCCACATATTTGCATAATTTTGGTGGGTTTTCTGCCACTGACCTCTAATTTCATTGCACTATGATCAGATAATATGCATGGAACAATTTTGATTCTTTTGCATTTGCTTAAGTATGCTTTATGGGCTGGCATGTAGTATGTTTTAGAAAAGGCTGCTTGTGCTGCTGAGAAGAATATGCATTTTGTTGTTGAGTGGAACACTCTGTAGGTATCTATTAACCACTTACCAGTGCAATTATTGAAATATAAGATGACCAAAAATCACATATTTTTTCATTAATCTTTTCTTTGGTATCAGGAATCGAACTCAACACCTTGTGCTTGCCAGGCAGGCATGGTGCTGCTGAGCTGTATCCCTGGCCCACTCATTAATCTTTATAAGATAACATAATAGTGGAATGTTGAGGGCCTCACTATAACTGTGTTGACCTGTGTCTGATTTTATATCCAGTAGTGTCTGCTTGATGAAGCCAGGTGTACTGTTGTTCAGTGTATTTATATTTACAATGGTTATCTCTTCCAGTGGAAGTGTTCCTCTAACTAATATGTAGTGACCTTCTTTGCCTCTGCTGATCAGTTTTGGCTTGAAGTTCACTTTGTCTAAAAACAGGATAATTACTGCTGCTTGTTTTGCGTTCTTATTATACGGAATATGGGTTTCCCATACTTTGATTTTTTTGTCTATGAATATCTTCTTGTTTTAAACTTGTTTCTTGTATATAGCATACTGTTGGGTTTTATTTCCTGGTCCATTTTGCTAATCCATATCTTTTTCTTTTGAGATAGGGTCTTGATATATAGTTCTGGCTGGACTTGAACTCACTATGTAGCCTAGGTTGGCCTCGAACTCACCGTAATCCTCCTGCCTCAGCCTCCTGAGTGCTGGGATTAGAGACATGCACTACCCTGCCCAGTTAATGTGTGTCTTTTGATCTGGGAATTGAGACCGTTCACACTGAGAGCTGTCCTGAAAGGTTCTGCATTATTCCTGTCACTGCTTTTACTTACTGTTTATCATTCCCTGCCCGTCCCCTTCTACCTAACTGCTCCCCCTGGCCGTTGTACTCATTCGATTAGATATTTTGGCATTGTTTGCTTCACTGTCTCTTTGCAGGGTATCCTTAAAATTTTTTTGAAGTGCTGGCTTGGTGGTCAGAAATTTCTGACTCTTACAAGGAGCTCAATGAGTATTTGTTGATGGACAGATTTTTCAGCGCAGGTAAAGAGCTTTAGATGGATTTCCAAGCCCGCCTGGCCTCTTAGCAGCTGCATGACCTTGGCCATGTTGTTTAACTTCTGCAAGTCTGCTTCTTCATCCGTCACCAGGGACTACAATTCTCAGGGTCCCCAGTTCTCAGGGTCACCATGAGAGCGAAATAAAACGTATATGGCAAAGTGAAATGTGCCTGCCACATGAGTGCTAGGTAAAACTCTTGCTCTCTCTACCTAGAGGAGGGCCACTTCTGATCCCCGTATCTACAGCCGAGTTATTGACAAAGCCCTTAAATGGCACGGGGGCCCTTGGGAGAGTTCTTCCACTAGCGATGTCACCACACACCCAAAGGATACCAGTACTGTTCCATTCACCACCCAGGGGTGGAAGGAAAACGAAAACTGCTTGGTTCCATTCTTGGCAGCGCCTTCTTTCTGCTTTGAGGGTCATAGGCCACCTGTCACGCCCCAGGCGATGCTAAGTTCCCTTTTTTGCCCTTGGCTGAGCTTGGGCTCATTGCCACGCCATGGAACACCGGAATGCCCTCTCCCAATCAGGGCTGTGGCCTCAGCCGCGCGAAGGGTGGGCGTCCAGGCTCAGGTTGCAGCCGACTGCTTTAGTGGGGGAGGCTGAGGGTCAAGAAGCAGGGAGAGAAGAACGATCCCCACGTGGGGCAGAAGATTGTGCTCAGTGAAATATGTGCCTGAAAGAGTGAGTGAAACATGTGCCTGAAAGCGCCTGGGATCCTCAGTATTTGGAATCTGTTTTTTTTTTAATTCTTTTTTGGGGGGGCAGGTACTGGGAATCAAACTCAGGACCTTGCGCTTGCCAGGCAGGCGCTGTGCCACTGAGCTAGATCCTTGGCTCCTTGGAATCTGTTCTTTAAAGTCAGTTTGTCTGTCCATACCCTTGGGCAGAAGGCAGGGGCTCCTGGAAGGGAACACATTTCTCTGCTGTCATTTCCAACAACTCCCACGGTGACAGGGAGCCTTGTTCCTGCAACCATTTGAGAAGAAACATTTTCCCCCAGAGGGGCCGGGCTAGAAGGCTGGGGAAGTGAGGCCCAGTGGAACCTCGTGGACACCCACCAGGGTCACCCCGCAAGATGACGGGAGGAGAGCGGGAGGGAGTGGAAGATTGCAAGTGTGATCCTCTCCCCTGCGCTTGGCCCCAATAAGTCTCGCCTGTCCTTTAGTCCTCTCAGATTCAACGTGGGTCTCTCTGGGAAGCCCTCTGGCCCCCCAGCCTGGATCAGATCATCCCGTAACTCCCTCACATTTTCTTCGTGGCCCTTACTGAAACTGTAGTAAGCCCTGGCATAGGGCACCCACCTCTCTTCCACGCCCACCCGTGAGCCACACTGTGGGCTCTGCAGGGACAGAGGCCCAGCCTGACTCCCCGTGCCCAGCCCTGGGCCTGCTCAGGGCTGGCAGCCAGCATGCAGTGCTGGATGAATGCACAAGAGTGGGGAACGGGCACACTGGGAGGGCCCGGGGCGGCACCGACTGCCTCTCCCTTTGGCCCGGCAGTCTGGCCTCTCTTGCTGGACACAGCAGGCTCGGGTATGGGGAAGGCTGGCGCTCCATTTCCTGTGCCTGGGAGGGAGAGCTGGCGTTTCCCACAGGTCCTGTTGTCATTGTCCCAGCTGCCTAATGAGTAACAGCCATTCCTCACCAAGGACGACGACACCTCCCCAGCATCCACGTAACACCCGCAGGAAAGGAAACTAGCATTTATCATACACCTACTACGTCGGGACAAATTGGGTATTCTATCTGAGCCTCACAACCGCTCTGCACATATAACTCCTCTTTTCTCATAATGCTACCGAGAGGGGCACTAAACAATTGCCACATTCAGAAAGGGAAGACGAAGAAGACAAGCAAGCAAACTAAACTTGGCAACATGGATGTGCTGTCCTAAACCTACGTCTGCAGCATCCTGAACGGGGGTGCAGGAGGGTGTCATAGTGAGCTCCCTTTAGTCCTCGGTGTCCTGGGAGTGCCCGTGCCTGCCTCTCCTCGCCTCTTTTTTTTGTCTTTTTGAGGCAGGGCCTTGCTTCGCTACGCAGTTCAGACTGGTCTTGAGTTCACTTTATAGCTCAGGCTGGTCTTGAACTCACAACTGATCCTCCTGCCTCAGCCTCCCAAGTGTTGGGATTACAGGCGTGCGCCACCACGCCCAGCTTCCTTGCCTCTCAAAGACTGAGGACTAGAGGAGACCCTCAGAAAGAAAAGAGAGGAGAGAATGAATTGGGAAATGGCTCCCAGTCAACTTCTATTTGCTCCTCAAACCTTTATTGAGCATCTACAAAGGGTGTTCAAAACCTGTGGGCACTATTTCCATATAAGAGGTTTATTACAGTAAAAGACACATTGCCATTAACCTCCCTCAAAACACTCCCTCTCACTTTGAGCACTTATCCCGTGGTTCTTGCTACTTTCTGCAGTTCTGGAAGTCCTTTTAGTGAGTGTCTTTATGAGGGGTGATCAAACCTAAGAACGCTGCAGCTGAGTGCCGGCCAGCGGGAGGGCAGGCTCACCGCCTTAGCCGTCAGGCCGGCACCCCGAGACTTCTGGACCTTCCCGACTGTCGGAATGACTGTGAGAGGTCAATGTTTTGAACTGTTTAGGACCTCAATGCAGCCATGACAGTGCAACTAAAGATTCAAAAGAGAACTTCCAGAGCCGCTTCAGAAAGCGACAAGGAAGGTGGGATACGTGTGTTCAAAGCCAGGGGCAGCATCTTTTTTTTTTTTTTTTAGAAAGAGAGAGAGAGAAAGAGAGAGAGAGAGAGAGAAAAGATAAACATAACAATGAAACCGAGTTTCCAAACAGGTTATTAGGACAGTTAACTAGTTGACACATTGTGTATTGTTGTCTTCCTAGTAGTTATTCAGAGTACAAGACACAGGCATGTTATCTTGTCCGTACAGTACTGGCACAGACTTTCTTTTCAACAAAGAGGAACTAGCTGTATAACTATTGTAACTATTTGTGTATACATATATTTTTTCCATTTTTCCTTTGATTTCCCCTTTCCCCATCACAGTTTGTCTTCTTCTTTTGAATAGTTTCTGACAGCATCTTGAGGGGGATTCATGGCACCTTGTCTTTTACTATAAGAACTTTTAAAAAAATTTGAAACATTCTGTATGTGTCAGGCACAGGGAACGGGAACAAAATATTATAAAATACAGGTCCTTGCTGGGCATGGTTTCATACACTTGTAATCCCAGCACTCTGGAAGGCTGAGGCAGGAGTGTCACTGTGAGTCCAAGGCCAGCCTGGGCTACACAGCAAGACCTTGTCACAAACAAACAAATTACAGATTGTTCCCTGGGGTTACTACTATGAGTGAGCTAGTGAGTACGTGTACAAGTACAGTTCTGCAAGCTCAGCGTTGTGAAGGGTTATTAGATCATTTAGTCTATTTTATGTTTGAAGTTCTCTGTAATAAAACATTAAAAATTTTATACTATAGCTCCACTCCAGGGCTCTATGTACTAACATTCCCAACCCAGACTGAGAAGCCCATCGTGGAAGGCTTCACGGAGGAGGTGACATCTGAGCTGGATTCTGACAGGAGTCAGCCAGGCAAAGTAGCACGGGACAGTCTTGCTGCAAATGGTGCCAGGAGAGACAGACACAGGACAGCATGGCCTCCTTAGAATCTTTTTTTTTTTTTCTTTTTGAGATAGGGTCACGCTATGCAGTTCAGGCTGGCCTTGAGCTCCCTTTGTAGCCCAGGCTGGTCTGAACTTGCAACGATCCTCCTGCCTCAGCCTCCCAAGTGCTGGGATTACAGGCGTGTACCACCATGCCTGGCATGGCCTTCTTAGAGAAGTATGAGTGCCAGTCAGTTCCTGTGGCAGGACGGAGGAAGCCACGGCCTTCCGGCTCCCTGTGAAGCAGTCCTTGCAGGTATTCTGCACTCTTCTGGGACTTAAGGGTTTGGGGTTTCAGGTTTGGTTTCTCTTTGGAGGATTTAGGGCACAGCTCTGAGCGGGTGAGCAGAGAAAGGGCGCCATCTGGAGGTGGGAGTGAAGAGTGCATTGAGTTCTCCCCTCAAAATTTGCCTTCATAAAGAGAACCCTGCCTCCTGTCCAATCTTATCAAAGGGCCGATCATCAGGGAACTCCTCTGACTTCCAGGGACAAACGAAAAAATAAGAGGCAGTGTTTATAAAAAGAGCGAGAACCGAAACCCCAGTTAAAGACACATTCTATTAAGCACACAGGAAATCAGCAAAAACAAAGCTCAGATTGGCGCATCATTTCTTCCAAGTTGAGTAACAATGAGAAGCACCTTCCAGCATTTTGCGGGACGCAGGGCTACACCGCGCTGCGTGCCACGCACGCGTAATCTTATGGAGAACTCGAGCGTGACTATCAGGAAGCTGTCTGAGAGGCACTTCATAGCCACCACGTGCAGTTCTGAGACGCTAAACAACTCTCCGGATCACACAGCCGGCACCTGGGCGAGCTGGGATGTGAACTCTGGTCTGCAGACTCGGAGACTCATACTTGTAATCGCTAGGTGGGACACCTGGTGGATGTGGCCCTTCAGTAGGTTGGAAGTGGAGTTTATCTCGGCCTGCCCTGCTCTGCTTGCCGATTTAGCAAATGACGCTGCTGCTCCACCCCATCCCAAGGCAGAACTCTGGGGTTCTGACTACAGTTGGTAATCCCTCGCCAAGTGTGTCCCCCTCTCTCATAAATATCTTTACATTCCCCCCTCAGGCTCTCTGTCCTCACTGCCCCTGCTTTAAATTAGGTCATACTCCCCCCTTACCTGACTGGACGTCCTCTCAGCAGTCCCTGACCTTCCCAGCACTTAGGAGGTCGATTTATAATTGATTCCTCCGAGACACCCCCACACGGATAGGCCCCACCACTCCAGTCCCAGTGGCTGGCATACAGTGGTCACTCAACTAATACGAGGATGACTGAAGGTATCCAGAAAGCCTTATTGCTATTGTATCAATGTTCTGACTGAGCTGTGTGTCCTCAAAATCTGTAAGTGGAAGTCCTAACGCCCAGATGTCAGAATGGGACTGAAGACAGCGCTTTCAAAGCTGTCCTACAGGTAAAATGGGACCCTCAGCATGGGCTGTGTTCCACCATAACTGGTGTCCTGATGAGGAGGGCAGCACACTCAAAACAGATAGAGGAACAACCTTGTGGGGACACAGGGAGAGGCCGCATCTGCAAGCCCAGGGGAGAGAAATCGAACATGCTGACATCATCCTGGACTTCCCACTGCAGGAACTGTAAGAAAATGCACTTCTGTCAAGCCACCCAGTCTGTGGCATCCTGTTACAGCAGTCCTAGCAAAGGAACAGAATCAAGCAGGAAAGCCAGACTGAGATGTCGAGGGACTGAACTCTGTACAGATAACCAGTCATGCACTAATCCATTCTGTCTTGCTCGGGGTCACTCTTTCATGATGCATTACTTCACGTGTTAAACATGGGAGACCTGTGACTCCGACAGGCGTGTCTCAGTGTCCCCAGACCTCCTTGCTCAGCTTACAGCCCCCAATTCGTTTTTGTGGCACCAGAGACTGAGCCCAGGGCTCTACCACTGAGCCACATCCTCAGGCTTTACTGTTTTTTTTTTTAATTTAGAGAAAGGGGTCCACCAAGTTGCCCAGGCTGGTATCTAATTTGTAATATTTCTGCTTCAGCCTACAGAATAGCTGGGTTACAGGTGTGTGCTGCTGCAAAGCTTGGTGCTTTTAAGCACCAACAATTCAACTTTTTTTTTTTTGTCTTTTTGAGATAGGGTCTCACTATGCAGCTCAGGCTGGTCTTGAGCTCACTTTGTAGCCAAGGCTGGTCTCAAACTCCACAATGATCCTCTTGCCTCAGCCTCCCAAGTGCTGGGATTACAGGCATCCTCCACCGCACCCAGCTGTTCGTTTTTTGAGACAGGGTCTCCCTGTATAGTTCAGGCTGGGTTTGAACTCACTATGTAGCCCAGGTTGGCCTCAGACTTGCAGCAATCCTCCCGCCTCAGCCTCCCCAGGAGTGGGACTACAGGCATGAGCCACCATGCCTGGCACCAATGCATTTTCTGTTAGCACATATGGATGGGTGAAGTGCTCACTTCGGCAGCACATGTACTAAAACCTGGGCGGGTGAAGAGGAGTCTGATGACAAATGCCTGATCCTCAAGAGAAATGTGCAGAGGACCATGATCTCCAGACACAGAATGACTCATCTCTGATGCTCCAAATATAAACTTTGAGATGGCAGGTCTGAGGCGTGCAGAGCAGGGCTGCGCGGAAGAAGTCAGAATCGTTCCCTGGGGTAGAAAAGGAACACACAGGATGTGGTCGAGGTAGGAGAGAGTCCGCAGAGTAGCCCCTCTGCAAAGGGCAGGGGCCTACAGCTCCCGGCGGTGTCTCATGGCGCTGGGGGAAGGAGGAGGGAGGCCGGAAACAAGCCTGGCTCCAGGCTCCGTCCTCCAGAGCAGACCTGCACTGCCTCCTCTGATGCGGCCGGCTCAGGAAGGTGCACCCTTTGGCAGCAGCGGGTGAGAGGGCGGAGCAGCCCTCTGGAAGCGAAGGAAAACCTCACCTGGTTAGTTGTAAGGTTCCTTCCAGGCTCCTTGCTGACACCATGGCTCAGTGTAGTTTTGGTCGCATGGGAAGTTCTGACACACGCATCACCCAAGCATATTTCACGCGCACGGTTGATCAAAGTGGCTTAACAATTCAGCATGTTTTGATAAGGACAGTTTCATAGTCCGTATGTGGGCAAAGCAGCGTCACTCGGGCCCCGTGTCTTCTCCGTGATGCATTCAGCAGGAGAACTGCTATGCGCAGAGCCCTAAATAGTCATGCGCGGAAGCAGACAAAGACCTGGCCTCTTACGGGGCTCACTCCCTGCCCTTGACACGCCAAGATGTGATGATTGGGTAATTAATTTTTTTTTCAAGTGAGTTCTCCTTTTCGCCACCTGTATTTTCTAATTCCCTACTTTGGTAAACATATATTGTTTAATTAAAGTATGAAATAAAACACTTTCTATTAATGTTTCCTTTTCCTCTTGGTTTATATCCTGAAATGCTTCTTAAAGCTTTAGTTTCAAGAATTGGGAGAGGTCAGGCCTGATGGCAAATGGCTGTGGTCCCAGCACTTGGCAGGCTGAGACAGGAGGATCACTGCAAGTTCAAGACCAGCCTGGGCTACATAGTGAGCTCAAGACCACGCTAAACTACATGGCAAGATGCTGTCTAAAATAAAAAAAAAATAGGAGAGGTGACACTTTGGGCTATGTATTGCTCTGGGTCCTATCAGGTGACAGAACCCACACAGCAATTAGAGGAAGGTTTGTTTACGAGTGTGTGAAAAGAGAACAAATGTACAGACACGCGTCTTCCGAAGGTTCCTGAAGGCCAAAGAGAGAGCCACAGGAAGGACGGTTCAGAAGGGGCGTGCCTTCCTCAAGACCAGAGTGCTGATCTCCGTGGAGATGCAGGGGAACTGAAGCCCGTGAGAGGAGCCAGGACACTACAGGGACCAGGACGTGAGCACACAGTGCCCACTTCAGAAAGGCACAGAAAGGAGGCCAGGACCATGCAGTCACCAACAGACTGCTCTGGGGATTCATCGTGGGTACAGTGCCACAAGATGTCCCACACATCTGCACCACCAACCATGTTGCAGGATCTAGAAAAGGACACGGGCATGGCACCAGCAACCGGAGGAGAAGCCCTTTGCCTGGGAACAGGCCTCCCCTCCCTCTCCCGGTGGCCCTTCTGGTGGGGTCACCAGCAAGTAGAGAACGCTCAGAATGCCTTTTCCCAGAGCGGAGTCTCAGGGGTAAACTGAGATGTGAGAGAGGGGTCTCTCGGTCTTCGGCTAAGACCAGTTGTACCCGGGTGGGGGTTGACTTACCCCCTCCACGCTTCTCCATCCACATCCCTCCAGATGCTCAGCTTGCTGTGGAAAGGCAGCGCATGAGGTTCCTTTCAGAATCAAAGCGATCCGCATCTTACGAGCAATGTGACCCACTGTTCATGTTCTTCACAGAGGGCGAGTTCCCATGGCATTCCACATTTTGTTATTTGTGTATTTGTCTGATACAGGGTCTCGCTATGTAGTTTAGGCTGGCCTTGAACTCTCTACGTAGCCCTGAGTGCTGGTATTCCTGGACTGTGTCACCGCTCCTGGCTCTGCACAGCTTATAAAGGCTGTTCACTCTGGACTATGGCAAAGACGGCCGAACAGCAAACATCCTCAGATAGCACAGACGTGGAGCGTGTTCCTCCCGATCAGAGGGAAGACCTGCTTGCTACCCAGGAGAATTAAGATAATGCCTCCCTTTGGAGCAAAGGTTGAACAGGTTTGCATTCAAAAATTGGGGTTTAGTAGGCTTGGAGTCACTTAGTGTGCCACAAACCTATTGGATATACCATACCCACCTGGGCCCACCTCTCCACAGCCCACAAGACTTGTGGATCACGGACAGCCAACAGAAACACGAACCTCGCGCTGCCTCTGTGCTAGGAATGACGAAGCCCTTCGTTTCTCCCAGGAGTCTCACGTCTTCTGACGTCATGTGTGAGACAGCGGCAGGCTGACTTGTGCTCTCACACCTTCGTCCTTACCATTCTGTCCGACGTGAAAAGGATCTGTAACTCATCTTCTCAGTTCCCGCTGCACCTCAGTCGCCTGCACTCTGACGTCTGCTCCCCGGATACCACAAGGCTGATTTTGCCGATGTTACCGAGGACTGATGACCGCTAGTTTTCCAGGAGAGATCCATGGCGACCTCTGAGCCTGTATCAGTGAGGACACATTCTCCTGATGGGCTCTGCTGGCAGCTTACAGACGTCCACACTTTCCTACTTCTTTGGATTGGTCTTCTCCACAGACTCCTCTCCTCTTAACCACCCTGTCGACGCCTGACCAGCCTCTTTTGCTGTTCTACCTTTTCTTCTCATACTGTTGGCTCTAGGGACTTTGTGTATACTTAAAACCCCCGAAGTGATGGCCCCAGTCCAGCCGCCTGCTGAGCAGTTCCACGCCGCACTCAAGCGGTGCAAGAAGAAACCTGTCCTCCCTGACCACCCCG
>PVLD010005923.1:5873-106245 GCA_004027595.1 Dinomys branickii | reverse complement strand
GCAAATTCCCTACTATCTTATCTACAATTTGGTATTTCCTTTAATGTTTTTGTGTTAACTAATGTGAGGATAACTATGTAATACAACATCCAGTTCTAATTCCCTACTATATTCTGTATAACTTTGTATTTTCTGTATTGTTTATGGCTTTTCTGGTTCATATGTCTTCATTCTTTTGTCTTTAAAATAAAAAAAAAAAAGAAGTAGAATGTCTCCCATCAGAATCTGATGTCCTAGTGATTAGGTTGAAATGACAGCTTTGTGGAGGAATGTCACAGGTGCTTTTTATCACAAGATAGCAGGGGTGCTTGATATCTATGTGATGTCACTATTTACATACACAGATTTCAATAACACAAAGATATATACTGACTTTTCTAAAACTACTGAAGTGGAATTTTTCATCACTTTCTAAAATCAGTTCTCTGGTAGGATGGTGAGGTTTTCTGGGAAGATTAAAATAGTAAGACCATGTGATAGCCTACAGTTGTGGACTAAGTGGTGAGAGTTGAGGGAATATTCTCACCTATTTGTAGTTTTCCAGATTTTTCCTGTTACAATTTAAAGTTAGATATCACCCATTTCACCCTCTATTGATAAAAGTGCATGTAAGTTTCCACACGAGGGAATTTGCATGTGTGAGATAGGAGATGTAGCCTCCGTGTTGACATTCCGTTGTCATCAGACATCCATGTCAATAACTCCATGTCTGCCATATTTGCTAAATGTAATCAAGAAAAATGTTTGCTTTGATGCCAATTTGGTTGTTTTTAAATTTTCTTTATAAGCATAGATGATTCAAAAGGAAGATAATATTCATCTCTACTATTTATGTAGAATTTCTTCTAAATAATTCTTATGAACTTACAAACATACTGACTGATCGATTTAACTAATACATCAGATGTTCTCTCTTTGGCCTGTGGTAAATAAAGCACAAAAATTGTGTTCCTTCATAAGACTATATAGGATATAATTTTAAGTTGAGCTTCATTCCTAAATTCATTTATTGTCCCAATACTTCCTTTTATATTTTCCAAACTATTAATTTAAAAGTTTATATATTTCAAAAGTCACATTAAGTCCTTTCATAACTAAGATGAGACAAAATACATAAAAGTAAGATTACACTAGTATGGCTACAAAGGAGAGCCCTGGGTATATTCATTTTCACATGTAGTTTACAAGGCTAGAGAAATTATTTTTCATAAATCAATGCTTTTAGCACATAAACTGTTGGATACTTTTTCCCTTTAGTTTTAGATGCTTGATGGAAGTCAAGAGTAGCAGTCCAGTGACAACTAAGAATAGAAGTTCCAAGCTGGGAGTGTGATTTTCAGGCTTACAGATCATACTGAGCTTCTCATCCATGAAGGACCAGACCCTAAACGAGCAAGATGGAAATCTGCCAAGTAGTGTGGTAGAGAGGGATCCTCAGCACAGTATGATCGCTCACGTGGTCACAGTGAATAGCTTTTCTTTCTTTTTCTTTTTTTTTTTTTTTTTTTTTGTGGTACTGGGGATCGAACTCAGGACCTTGCACTTGCCAGGCAAGCGCTTATTCAACTGAGCTATATCCCCAGCCCGTGAATATCTTTTCTTCCCACTCTGAAGTGACAGACTTGTACCGTACAACCATGACAAGTTTCATTCTCTTGAATTATTTTGCTTTGCCACTTTCCCTTGCTAATAGTCACTTATTGACTCAGAGAAGCTGTAGACATTACAAATAGGACGATTCCTTATACATCTCTAAGGATGCAGTCTTTTAGTTAGAAATCTACCAATAGCATAAAAAGAGAAGAAATCCCGCCCCCTCGATCTCTTTTGCTGATTCAGTTGTGTGTTTCCTTGGGTTAAAGACTAAGTACTACAGCATACCCAGTTCAAGAGTTTACTTACAGAATTCTGGAGGTCCTGTCTTCACATGTATATTAGTTCCTGTATATGGTACACATGGACCTCTGGGGAAGTACATTTAAAGGATGTTTTTTATCATTGGTAAACTAAGGACTAGCATGCAATGAGATCTCATTCTGATGGTGTTAAGTTGTAGAAGGTTGTAGACAGTAAGAAAATGGATAGAAAAAAAGAATGATTCATATATTGGATACCACAAAGGATTAAGTCTCAGATCAGCAAACAAAAATTTATAACAAATGATATAATTCCATTTGAACATATAGCCAAGCAATGAAAATGTCAAGGAGCTTGTCCCAGAGCTTTGATGTAGAGGAAGGAAAAATATTAATGAACATGGGGATCATTTTTTAAATAATTAATTTTAACTTCCAGGTGAGAGATCTCATTCTATCAGTAAAAATAAGTGAAAGAGAGTTAATGCATAGCATCATCTCAATTCTGCAGGTGAATATGTAATGCTTATTAGTTTTATTTTATAAATATAAATATTTGAGAAATGGAACTTTCTATATTTGTTATTAATTTATTTCTATTTCAAGCCTATAGCCATCAATGGTAGATCCTTATTCAAAATTGGTTCAAAAGATTCTTATTAAAATCAAAGGTTCCTCAGTCTGAAATTACTTCACCTTCATCCAAACTTGTTACCAGTTATGATGTTTAAATCTATAGACATTAATAGGAAACCAAATATTAAGAATTGGCAGGAAATAGGGAGCATAAACCCCTCCAAGTTGTTTACATGTACCAGCACCGCTGACGTCTACTTCCCAGGGTCTACCCAAGGAGATAACTATTGTTTACTTACTATTTCAGCAGACAGGCTCATGTGTATTTAGGAATCTGACAGAAAGGGATCTGCAAAACTGGGTTCTTTTCGCCCTTTCCCTCTCATGCATATGAATACATGATTTCTCTAAGGCGAGAGAATTCCAGGAGGGACTGTCCTCCCAGCCTCTACACGGAAAGGACTGTAAGAGGAGGACTTACTTTCACAGCTCACAAACTAACCTGGTGTTTCCAACGTTCTTCCTGCCTCTTGAACTAGCCCACTGGTGTAGGGTAACTTTTTCTTTTGTCAGTGCTCCACCAGCCTGGCAATGGCAGGGCTTAGATTGGGAGAACATCAGGAAAAATGGTGTCTGTTATTTTAAGTCTTAACTTTTTGCCCCACATCTTTTGGAAACAGCATATTACTTCTCAAAAGAAGAGAATTGAAATCTATGAAAAATACTGGCACTTCTTGCTTCTATATCTCTCTTTATAAAAATATTTACTTTTAGCTTTATTTTTCCAGCTTTATTTTTTATTAGTGGGTTTGCAGCTATGGCTATTACATTGCTTGTGTGGAATAGGTTTGTGTACTAACACATCTCAAGTCTTTTTCATCCCGCACTTTCTCCCCAGTCCCTCCATCTTTTGATTCCCTTTCCATAGAAAAGGATAGAAAATCATCTCCCTACTTCCCGTTACCTGTCTTTAGTGATGCCATTTATTTATATTTTGGCTTCTCATGAGAAAGAAATTATGATATAAGGCTTGTGTGTCTGATTTATTTTACTCAGTATTATGACCTCAAATTTTCCTACAAATGACTCAAGTTTTGCTTATCTAAGGCGGAAAAGTACTCCACCATGTATAAATGCCACAGTTTTTATCCCTTCAACTATTGATGGACATTTAGGCCACTTCCAAGCTTTAGTAATTATGAATTATGCTTGTATAAACATTGATATGCAAGTATCCCTGTAATAAGATGTCTTTAACTTTTTGTGAAGATACACGAAAGGGGAATAGTTTGTACAAACGGAATTTCTATTTTTAGATTTCTCAAGACTCTTTATACTGACTTTTGTAGTGGTTATACTAATTTTCATTCCCACCAACAACCTGTCTTTCTTCAAACTCGTCTTCAGTCTCTTAGGTGGTAAAGAGAAACTGGCACAGCTGTCTAGACTGAGGACAATGCAATGTGTTAATAATTATATCCATCCATATATCATGCTACTGTGTGTAACTTGCATCTGAGTATTTCCTCCTGCACCTTCTGCTTTCCCATTACCTCCTCTTCCTTCGTGTTTTCCTTTTTCTCCTCCTTTTGTCTCCTTACCTTCTTTTTCCTCCTGCTGTCTCATTTATATTTAGTTCATCACTCTTTATTATTTTTGACTATGGTTAGAAATAAAGATTAAGTAACCAGCGTAGGTTGGTGGAGAACAAATACAAATCAGGTGCTCAGATGGTTCCCATCTTAATTACATGTTCTTTGTAGTCCTCTTCTGACTTCACTAAGGGAAGTTATATGGACAATGTATGTTACTGGAGTTAAAATTCATCTTTTAAAATCAGAAGAATCATGTACCATTGTTTATAAACATTGGAGAATAATTGAGTGTCTTTAAGCAAAGTGAGTAAGATTCGTGTAGATTAAGATTCACTTTAAATGTAAGTTTGGTACTGTGGATGCACTTTTTTGACTATAATCATCTTCTTTAGAGTGACCAACACACACACACACACACACACACACACACACACACACACACACACACAGCGTGGTGTGTGTTAATTCTGTTCTTGCTCCAAGAGTTGGTTGCTGATCAGATCTGAATGAACTGAAGTCCTTCTCCTGAAGACAACCTATTGAACAATAGTAGGCAAATGACTAAGCTGACCTGAGTCTCTCTGACAATTTGGGATACAGGAGAGAGATTCCAGGTATGGCTTAGAAGACAGCATGTACAGTATGTACAGTATATCTTCTACTGTGCTGGCTTGGAGACAGAAAATACCATTTGGAAATTTAAAAAAGTAAAGCACAGAACAAATATTCTATTGGTACATCCACGCTTGGTTTCAGTTGTTCCTGAGACTCAATTTAAATCTAGACACATCGAGTTTGTCTGAAACAGTAGAGTTTTCCTTACAAAGTCCCTTTTAGCTTATGTCACCTGGAACCATGCTAGCCCTAACCAGTATTCACCGCTGCCTTTTATACTAAGATAATTCAGATGGACTCCATTACCATACTGCCGAGAAAGCAAATGACTCGATATTTTTCACCAGCCATGTGAAGTCCTTCCTCACTCCATGTGGTTTCATTTAGGAATTGAAGCACAAGAAGAAAACCACGAGTTTACAACTTGAAATTCCCAAAAGAAATGTCTGCGAGCCCTTTAAGTAACCAGAGAGATGTTAAAATGATACAAGCCTATATTTACTGAATTTAATTTTAGTTTGAACACTTACTAGTTAAAGTATACTGAGAATTTTTGTCAACTTAGCTCTGAAAAATCTACTGAGTGCTGGGCAATGAAAACAAATTTCCTTTTTTTTTTTAACAGTTTTTTTAAAAGATTATTCAGGTTAGCTCCCAAAAAGGGAGAAAGCAAGTCCTTGTCTATGTATATGTGTCATTCTGTTTAGTTAACTCTATTTTTCAGAAAAGCAAACTCCAATTTACCCAAAGGAGAGGGGGGCTAACCATATACTACCTATATCAACCCTTCATTGACATAATTTTTAAAAAGTTATATATCTTCTGCTAATTACTTAATCCTTCAATTACTGTTTTTTATTTATCAAATGAGAATAGTGATACCTATGTCATAGAATTGTAAGTGATTAAGTGAGTTTATACAAATAGAATAAAGTTTGGTACTTAATAATCAGAAAGAGCTCAGTTGCTGTTAATTACAATTTTCTCAGTCAGAAATGCTAGAAAATGTGATTTCTGTACAGTGTTGATTATCCTTCCTGGAAAATACATTTGAAGTACAGTTAGTTCTGAAACAAACAGATGTTCCACATACTGTGTTCAGTCCTATGTCTTCCAAGGTATTTAAAAATAAAAATAAATTTTAAAATAAAATTCAAAAGACAAACCCTTGTATCTTTTGGAAGGAGAAGGAGCTGCTTCAAAGTTCTACTGACATGGAGTGCTAAAATCCCAGCATATTCTGGAATCTGCCCATGTAAAATAAACATATGGTTTTTTCCTTATCCTTTTCTCTTCTCATTTTTTTGCGTTCTCATCTTTTACTCCTTCTTCTCCTCTTCTCTCTCCCCTTTCTTTTCCCCTCTCTTCTCTTCTCTTTATGACAGCACCCCTATGTCTTCTTGAAAACATTCCACCCAGTTCAGTTGGGAATAAAACTGAATTCTTCTAACCCACAAGGTGGCTGGGCAAGGTGTAGCCAATTATCATAGCAACTAGGAAAACTGATTTTAATAGAATAGCAACATTTGATTGCTAGTTATCATCCAATAGAGTGAAGAGTGACGCTGGATCGTCAGAGACAATCTCCCTACAGAATTCAGAAAATCTACACCTTATGCTTACTTGTAAAAATGTACACTTGGAACTCTCAGTTGTTTTTATCTTTAATTTTTTTCTTTATGATAAATTAAGTAGGATTTTTGAACACCTCCTACAGAAAGGTTTCTATTATTCTATTTCTAATGTTACTTTTTAGAAGAGGACACATAGCATATATACTGCTTTCAAGAGATTAGCATCCAATTTGTTCCACTCTCCCCTTTAATAAAAAAAAGCAAATATGCATAAACATTTTTTTACATAGTTTAATTAAAGTTATAGATTGGTGAAGTAGGTTAACTAGAGGAAACTGAAATAAATCAAGAAACAGAGTTTAACAGAGAAACCTTGAATAAATTGATATCAATTCTAAGTTCACTAAACTCAAAGATGGAAACATCTGAAACAGGTGTATTTTAGAATGTTGGTTTCTGAATGCATGCAGCAGGAGGTCACAGTCCTCAGTTATGTGCCCTACACTGCGATCATAGAGCAGTGTCAAAGGTAGATCTTCATTCAGGTGGGATAGTTAGTACTCTGATAATTGCTTAAAAAGTACATTAGAGTTTAGCTCTGGACCAAAAATAATTTTGAGAATGACATAGAATATGTAAATAAATAATTTGAACCAAGTAAAAGGAAGGAGAAATTTGGTACATCTCAGTTCTGAACCTCACCTCTATGCCCATCAGCCTGTCCACTTTACAATGAGCAGTCCTCGCCCTAGCTGTATGCGATGAGCAGGGAAGGACGAGTGGGTGGGGTTGGTGACTAAAAACTCCATTTTCATGAAAGATCTTTCCTGTGGGAGTACTAGAAAATTTCCCTCTGTCTTACTACCTAACCCTGCACAGTGAAACATGTTTCTCTCTACCTGGTCACTATCTAAAACTCACTCATCTTAACACAATTAATGCATATTTAAACACATTGAGCATAACATAATTTAAATATATTGACGTATAGACAGAACTAAATACTTCCCCTGAAAATTCATAGTGAATTGACTACAGAGATGAATTTGAAGGCCTCTTGCCCTATCACACTATTTCCTATACAATCATTTATCTTTTAAATGCTCTACAAGCTTGTTTCCAAATGTTCTTTCTGTGTTTAGATAGCTAGAGGATGCAAGAAAATAGGGTTGCCTGAGAAGCTGGGAGTTTGGTGGTACTTACCATTTCTAGACAGCCCACTGTCCCAAGATCCATATATGATGTACAAGGTCTTATTACCCAGAGCTATTATCTTTGACATCTATATTGTCTTGCCACTTTCACTGACCTTTGGCAGTTAGTTTTTCTAGCTTTTGAAGTCTCATTTCCCTAAACTACTAAAGGCATTGATTGTAAATGATCTCATGATGGTCTTTATTTTATTATATGTAAAGGTATCCAATACAAATATAGAATCTTTACATGGAAGTACAAGGTATGGTTAGAAAACACCACGAATGTTTAATTTTTAAATTATTGTAATGAAAACGTACCACCATTAATGCCCCACCACATCCCCTTCATGGCTTCAGACACACTCATCCCATCTTTCCCAGCATTTTCTGAAGCAGTTCTGGACATCCTCTAGTGTGATGGTCTTTACAGTCCTTGCACTGTGGTTGCTGCTTGTATGTCCTGATCCCTTCAAAAGGTTTAACTTTCATGCCCATTTTGACTTTGCCAAAGAACCAGGAGGTGCGTGATACTGGGTCCAGGGAGGAGGTTCATGTGGGTGCACTGTGCTGTTTCTGTGACGTTGTCTTATTGGGTAGCATTCAGCAGCATGCATTGTATTATTGATGACAGCTCATAAGACACACTCATGAGAGTGGACTTTCAGTCCTGCTTCCAGAAATGGCAAGAATCATGCTATAGGTGTGTTCAAAGAAAGGGGATGTAGTGAGGTCACTGACTGTAACAAATTTTCTAAAATTTAAACATTCACCATATATTTTCATCACATATTGAATATGATTTCTTTCTTCTAAATTCATTTTTCTCCTACCCTTAATATTGTTCTAGGTTAAGTATATGTGTGAGGAGTCTTATTAATTGTTTTTATGTCAACTAGTAGTGATTTCTCCATAGTCTCTCCTCCAAGGTTTTACTACACTTTACAAAAGAGTGCATAGGTCCTATTTATAACTTCAGGACAAATTATACACTTCGGAGCAGCCAAATATTCAATAAAGTTAATTAGCAATTTAAATACCCAGTATTTAACAAAATCAATTTTATCACAATCATTAAATTAAGATGAGTAGATATTTGCCTAATCATTTGGGTAACAGCCTGCTTCTGATTGTGGCAGGGAAGAAAAATGATTAGGAAATCATAATAAAGAAAGAAAGCGAGAAGTTTCTGTGGGGAATACTTCAAAAGTAAAAGTAAATTTGCACTTTAGAATAACAAAAAGGAAAAGCAAAAGTAGAAGATAAAAGGCAAATTATCAATGTGTGCAGAAATATGCATATATTATTTTTCTGTGTGTCCACGTACAAATGGGAGAAATGTGGGGAAATCTGTTTCTTTTTATGTCAGATCTTCTGTGTGTAGTGGGATTTTTCTGGCTCCATCTGAGCTAAATATTACGGCAAATAGCAGAACACAGGAGTTACTGCACATGATTGTCTGTGAGCTGGGTGGGCAGGAATTTTTCATTTCATAAATCATTTCAGTTTGCTGCTCTAATTCCACAGTACACAGAAACTATAAAAAGCTCAAGAAAGAAAAACGTGCTCTGTGTCTCTTCTTAGTCCACCCCTTCTTGGGTTGGATAGATCTTTAGTGTTAATGATTAGTTTCAAAAATGTTTCAAACTATCTTTATTGTTCTGCTTTCAAAGCAAAGTATCATGTTTTCCTATTCATTTTCTTCCTTGCTAAGGAAATTTAGCACCAAAGCAATGGCCCACCTACTACTCTCTTCCTTCATTTCTGTGTATTTATAGCAATTCTATATCAATGAAATGATGATATATTATTTTCTTGCTAATGTTCACAGTTCAAAATTCCAGCCAAGTGCCTGAAGTGGTTTTGCTGTTATTTAAGATTTCCTGCTACAGACATTCTATTACAACTTTGTAAATAAGTACCTCCCAGCCCTCAAGTTGCTAGAAAGGCAATTTAGTAATTTAAATAAACACACTTTGCCAATCTGTTTCCTCCCTTGGAGGAGACTGGGGAAGTAGTTACCTTCATTATTTCAGGTTTCTTCCTATTTTCCTTAAATAATCCTTCTGTATTCAACCAATAATTGCTTTAGGTGAGTTGTCCATAACATGTCTCCAGAGCAAGCGTGGAGAGCACTTGATGGTATAAAGTTTTAGAAAAGAAAAAACAAACAAAAATTGCTTAACAGATATAGTCAGTGAATATAGTTTTGTAATTTGCCTACTCTGAGAGTAAGAAATTTAATTCAGTTCTCAAAAGCATGCAGTTATCATAATTAAAGTTTAGAAGTATGCTATGCTTGCTACAGCCCTCCTTCTCCGCTGTGCTCCTACAAATTAAAAAAATTTCTATCAGTTCTTCCTGTATGCTAATCCTGTCTTCTTAACTAGTATTTAACTAAGTCCTTCAGATTTAATTTGATACTGCTCTCTTATTTTAAATTAGTTAACAGAGACCAGTATATGAATGTCAAATGAAAAGAATGTAGTCTTTACACTTATGCGTTTTAATTTGCCATCAAATCAAATGCTAACTGGAATGAACACTATCCCAGCTGTGCTCGGTTAATATGGAAACAGCCTCTTGTGCTGGTCTCAGCCAATGGGTTTGTTGGTTTTAGTCAATGACTTTCTAAGTGGATTTTCATGAACATTTTGAGTATAGATTGCTTTTAATTTTTTCTAAAACCATACAAACCACACGACAAAGTTAACCACTGTGATTGGACTTCAAGAAAGCTGAAAAGAATTATATGGAGACAAATTCACTATTACTCTATGGCTGAGTTTACCCTGATTCTTCTTATACATACTGATTTTTTTCAAACTGTGAAAATTACAACTCTCTGAGAGGTCTTCCCTCATTTAGGGGTAGGTGATATAGAATTATTTTTTTAAGCAGAGTTAAATTTCTGAAATACTTCATTTCCCCTTGTGTGACTATTTGTAAGCATGGACTTGCATAGAGATGAAAATTCCTGTTTTAATTATTCCAATTACAAAAAATAAAAAAGTCCAGCAAACAGAGTGTTTATTCATTTGCAGTAGGATTAATTCTCAAAATAGTCACTTGATACTTTCAAAATATTATAGACATGCATGAGTAACCCAGTTTATGGTAGGCCCAGTTAGAATCCTTCCCTGGGACTTTTTTTTAAAACACAAACTGTGGAAACTATCTTTCGGTCTTGGTTTAGTGGTAAAGCCAGGTTTTACAGTTACTGACTCTGTAGAACATGAGAGTTGGAAAGGATTGGAGAATCCATGTTCAGCTAATTACTTTCCACCAGTACTGAGTTTCTTGTGGTTTGGTCCCATATGCACATATATCTTTCTTTTACCTCATTTAGTTTGATTTGGTTTTCTGTAAAATCTAAAAAGAAGAATCCAATAAAAAACTGTTAATGTGTATTAGCAATTTGTTAAAAAAATGATGTATTTATTTTGTAATTCCAATTATATGTTTCTGACCATTTTTTGTTGAATTATGGTGCTGGGCAATCCTGGTTTATATCCCCACAAACAGAAAATCAGTCCAGGAAATCATGAGTTGTAAAAGGAAAAGTTTAATATATTGTATAATAAAATTTCTAGGGAGCATATTTTTATGTTCATCTTGCTTTTCTTAATTCTTTTATAGTTACTGGTAGATACAACTCCAACCTCTTTCATTCACGGTGAGCACAAGTGTTCTGGTCTCTGGGGCCTGAAGATAGCTCTTTCACAGAACATTGCTAAGTAGTGATGGCAGAAGAGATCAGAGTTTTTCAGTTTTTTAAAAAAATAGGGGTAGTAGAGCAGAATGCAGAAAAAGATGGAAGCGGTGATGAAATGAGGCCGGTGGCAGGCGGACTATGTAAACTATGCTTTCCTTTGAATTGCTGCATGTTATAACCAGAAATACGGGCCTCGCTTGGGGTTCCTTTTCTCTTCCCCATTCAAGACTGTCTCTATGCAAATCTTTGTGTATGTGTGTCAGGGCCCATTCAGCGGGGTTAGCAAGAAGCATGAAATATAATAGGAATCTGACCTAACACTGTATCAATTCAAAAGCTAAAGAAAATGCTTTGTAATTGAGTCCACAGTGCTCTAATAATTTTTCAGTGCCTAGTAAGTTATTTCATTTTAACTATCATGATAGAGTGTATTTCACCCCTCTTTATTTTATGTCTGAGGAAACAGGTTGAAAGTTGTGGTCAGGGTAGTTGGTTTATAATGGTGCTAGCAGTTGTATTGACTCGTATTTACTTAGTATTTTATGTGGCAACCGCAAATTCAAATATTATAGGATTTATGTCTTACAAAAATGCTATCAGTTAGATATGACTATGTTATCTGTTTATGAAAATTTTGTACTTTGAACTGTTAGTTTTATTTGCTATTTGTTATTTCGAAAAAATGAGAAAAACTCAATCAAATGTATTTATCCTTTACATTAATCATTCATAACTCAGAGATACTCAATTTCTAATATTAAATGTATGTATCTAAACCAAAGTAAGGTCCTGTTATCTTTCCATATTACAAATACAAAAACTGAGCCTTTGTCAAGATTAAAAAAAAAAAAAGATGGTCAAATTCATACATGCTGTTCTGCTTGCAAAGCTGGAGTGCAAGCCTGGGTCTGTCTGGTACAGAATCTGCACAGATCTTAACTGGCTGAACGATGAGAGAAAATGCCATATCTTCTTTGGATCTTTTCAATACAAAATTTAGGCCAAACAGTTTAAGAAAAAAAAAGTCAGAAGCTCTGTTTCCACAATTCCACATATCGCTAAACTTGCACATCAAATGGATATCCAAAACAACAGTAATGAATGGGGTGCAGGAAATCTGTAGCAGATCACTTAAAATCTTTAAATGCAAATCCTGTCAGTAGTAAGATTATTGCCTGCATAATGAATAAACTGTCCACTTCCTCTTTCCTTAAAAAGTCAATTAGCTGGATGTCTGACTCGGCTTTTGGCCTAATTGGGCAATTTCTAAAACATGATATCCATATTTTGACAGAGTTACTTCTTCACAAATATATAATGCCACAAACAAAGGCAGTCTGAGAAGTCAAATAACGGTGTTTGGGTGTAGTTGCAGTCATGCCTTACCACTTTGTTACATGACCCAATTCCCTAGCTAACATTTTCTCAGGCAGTTATTTCCTGTGCATTTCCTGAGGTTTCCACAACTAGCCATTTTTTTTTTTTTTTTAAGAAAATGGGTAGTTAAAATAATAGAGCTTTTAAGGAATCTAAAGTTTAGTGATTAGGTTTGCGGTCAGTGAGTGCATTTCCTGCTATCTATGAGAATACAGAAAGTAGAATTCCTTCCTAATTATTGCAAAAACAAACATCCTTAACGTTTTTTCTCCAGAAGATTGATAAGAGAAAGATTCAGCAGACCATAATACCGCAGGAACATTGTGTTTTAAGAGAAACAAAACAGGAAACAAACCAAGAAAACTGATCTTGATTTCCCCAGACACACTGAGAGATAGGAGAAGCATGTTTAGATAGGCACGATGCAATCAAACGTTCACTGGATCGTAACAAGGAGATGTGCATATGGTCAAGCTTTTGAATAGTCTTATAAAAAAAGATATTTTTTAAAAAGATATTTGGAAACAATATTATTTATTTTCTGTAGATTTTGAATGGAAAAGTACAGATCTTCAGAAGAAGCATGTTTTATAATGAACACTTTGAGGACCTGGAAAATAAAACAGCCCTGTATTTCAAACCGATACAGTTTACATCTTGACCCTGAAAAGACTATGCGATTTTATCAAAATGAACACAATAATATTTATGACTTCAGGCATGTTGCAGTGCTCAGGATGGCACCTGTTCCTTTCCTAGGGATTTCACTCTTACTTATCTAGTATGCAATGCCATCTTTTTACTGAATATTATAAACATTTCAGCCAAGCTTTTCATCATGATGCCACCCTAAGTCTTCCCCTGGCATACTTGCCCCCTTTGGAGCATTTGTTGGATACATATGCCAGCCTCGTGTCAGGTCCCTTCCTTGCGTGTGCCTGTCTTTGCGTGTAGACCAGGTATTGTGCAACATTGCTCAGACAAGGATTGGGTATTGCAAAAACAATTTCTAAAGCTAGCTAGCAATTGAAGAGATCAAAAAAGAATGAAAGAAACATAACTAGCCTTACACAACTGAAAAGCTTGCTTTTTGGAGCCCTTTAGATTGAGTCCAAGAAATAAGAAGTCACATCTTGTGTCATGAAGATATTATTTTCTGAGCCCCTGGCATCCACTCTCCTTCTTTGGGTGACCAATTATCCAGGTGCTCGTGGAGAAACACTCTTCTTTCTGCCTTTCTAAAGGCAAGGCTATTTGAGTGATGTTTATACCAACCTAGAATTTGGGGTAGAACACACGATTTTGGTCTATACCATTTTGTTTTTATGTATTTGTATCTCTCCAGTGATTGGCACATTGATTGTATGTATGTATAAGAAATTTAACACACATCTATTTATTTCAGGAAACAATGAGTACACATCTTCGGTTCTAGTAATATTCTCATAAAGAAGGAAGACACATATACACACATGCATGTGAAAAGAAACAAGTAACAGTAGCTTGTACAAGTACTTTAAGTGTAGAAAGCAGGATGAGAAATTAATTTTATTTGTGCCATTGTAAGTCCTGCTTATTTTACACTTACTTACTTGAAGGCAAAAATCTCCTATAGTTAAGAAACTCTATACTTCTTTCTTCCTTCTTTCATAATAATGAGTCCAATTTTTCTCTGTTTCTTGCCCCATGAGGCCATCCCATAGTCCTGAAACATCTCTCAGTTTTCTAAGCATCTGTTCCTACCTTCTATGAGCAATTGGCACTGTGTTCCAACTATCGTCTCCCACGTCAGCTGTTGGGTCTATGCTAGGAAATGATGCCGGAACTTGTCAATCAACAAAGGAAAATTTGATTAAGCTCAAGAAATTTTGATATGTGCTTAGTGTGATAACAGCAACAAAGATCTTCTATTGTGAATATTTAAATTGACTTCTGGAGTACAACTTTTTGTGTAGAATGTCTGCTAGTGAAAATAAATCTGCAGATCAAACTAGTGGCTTAGTAAGTGTCTCATACTACTCAATTTATTGATTTCAGAACTTTGAGAAAATATGGCTACAGTCCACACCTTAATATTTTACCCATTCGACACCAGAACAAACAAAACCAAGAGAAAATAACCAATAGGAGGCATATATTAATATCCCTTAATATTTATTAATGAGACTGACCATACTAACTATAAACAAGTTTCTTGAGCATACAATGAAAATATGGTTTGATATTTATTTATCACAAATAATCACAATAATTTGCATATAACAGCCCCAAAGCCCCAAATATATTGATTTGTAATGTTTAAGAAACAATCCCACAATATAAATATAATATTTTAAAGGGAAATGAATATAAAAAAGAGCTAACATATTTCTTAAATTTTGTTGAAAGTAGTGCTTGCTCCACAGAATGACAAAGTGGTAGGAAGTAGATGATTAATTTTACCAAGGCCGGAACTTCCCAAGCTACTAAAGGTGAGTTCAAAGTACAAGAAGTTGAAATGATGTCACTAATACAGGCTATCAGATAGTTTGTATTTTTTCAATAATTACCAACACAAATTATTTTACCTTACAACTTTTCTTCTATGTATAATTATATGAACTTGATTCTGACTGATCAATGTGGTAGTTCAGCAGGAGTGTCAAGTTCTCTTATAAAATTTCTGGTACAGCCTTTCTTCCTCATTCCTGTTTTATGTTATGCACTTTTCAGCATTTTCTTAATATTAGTTTACAAAAAGACCTCTAGAATTGGTGATTTTGGTGAATGATTTTAGTACCAAGGTCTATCTATATTTTAGGGCAACCCATCTGTGCATAAATATTTTGCATAGGTTTTAGACTACAGGTTATTACACCGTATGTTACTTCCTTCTGTGACCAGCTTTATACAAGAAAATACAGGGTCATAGAGTTCTCTAATGTACATTGAGAACACTAGCTAAAACTCAATAAATTTTGGTGTTCATCTTTTAATTTATAATACCGGAGCTTTAATGTGTCTCTTTTCTCTCTACCCTTTACACAGAGTCTTCAACAGCCATTTTCATGTTAAATATTAGAGTACTTTCTCATTCATGTTTCCTGAATTATTCCAGGTCAGATCCTGATAATTAACATTGCAAGTCATAGAACCAAAGGATTCTCCTTCATCCTCCTGCTTTTTTGAACACTGAAATACTATAAAACTGAAGGTCAGAGGAAACTTCAATCTTTCAATAAACAAGCTCCTTCTTCCAAAATTTTCTATCAGAACCACAGACTTTCAGAATCTACATCTAGCTATTTTAGTTCACATGTGTAGTAGGAAATAAAACAGCTCTTTGCAACTGAAGCACACCTGGGAGAAGACCAGCTTTTTTTCTAAGATATTTAATGAGGAACATAGTCAAAGCTCTGGTCAAGTGTTTGTATGGTTATGGCAGCAACAGTTAGTATATAACGAGGTCACTGGTGGTTGATGTCTTATCTGAGAAAAGCACAGGGAGCATAATTTGAGAATCAGTTTAGATGGTGCAAAATGGGATTACGGATCTATATAGAAAGTAGGCATGGGGACATAGCTCAGTAGCACAAGCACCTGCCTGGCAAGAGCAAGGCCCTGAGTTTGATTTCCAGTACCAAAAAGTAAAAGAAAGTAAATTATTAATACACACCAAGGAAAACAAATAACCTTGCAAATAGTAACGCAGCTAGGAAAATGTATTTCACTTCTCTATATGGTTTGGTTAAGTACATGAACTCTAAGACACAATTTTGTTCTTCAGATGTGTGTGTGCTGCATGTGCACATGCTCACAAAAGCCCCAACAACTACTTGTCCATAATACAAATAAAGATTTCCAGGAGGAACAACCTGGACTAGTTTTTTCCCACGTAGAGTTTTCTCTGATTTGAAGTGTCAGGCACCCTGGATGCCTTGTCAGAAGGCCAGGTTACCATGCCAAGTTCAGTGAATTAGTCCTGGGTAGGTAATCCATGGGAATGGTGAGCCTGAAGTACGGCCGAATCCGTAGGTTAGAGTTTGCCCTCCGTCATGGTGCCGACTAATGGAAAAGAAAGTAGAGGGATAGGACTTTCCCATAAATTCAGACCTAGGTTTAGGAAAGCAGAACTGCAGACGAAGGCCGTGGCTGTGGCTCAGCGGAAGGGCGCTTGCTTAACACGCACAGGCCCTGTTCGCTTCCTGATACTGGAGAGAAAAATAATCGCAGATTTTCTTGAGAAGAAAAACAAACTTCATGGGTGTTTTTATATTGGAATTTAGGAAAAGTCATATTTCCTTAGACATTTTTCTTTCATTGACACTCTAAATCCCTTCAGTTAACCAAACCCATTAGGAAATCTGTGGAACCCAACATTTTTTGTGAGATAATGTGGTGACTGAAGAACTAGAATGGAAAAGAAGATGATGTGCTTAAGGATGATAACACATTTGTTTTAGGAGACGGTCTTCTGGAGTTCCAGGGTCTGTCAATGATAGTTTAAGGGGCCAACAGAGAGGAGGGGCACCCTTTAATATGGGAGAACAACTAAGGCAGGAAATTCACCGGAGAGCTGTGATGTCACCTCTCCAATTTTCGCCAAACTAAGGGTTACTTGAAGAAGAAATAGAAGAAGCAAACAAGGTGAATTACACACACATGGAAAAAGCTGGTGAGGTAAAATCCCCTAGTGTTTATTGTGTGAGTTACTTTGCAAGTATCACCCTGTTTAATCCTACTGCACATGCTCCCAGACACCCTCTGTCTAACCTTTTTTCCATCCTGAAGACTGAAAGTGAGGTTCAGATAAACTGAAAGACTTGCCACGTATCTGACCATAGCAAAGAAGAAGCTAGAATAGAAAAACCTTGTTTTACTCAAGCTCATGTGTTTCATAACATGTATGATTATTGACATACTAGTAAGAGATTCATAAAGTTTATTATCATATTTGGTGGTTTTCTAGGTAGTGTATATAGTTATTGATTTTGCTTATATGATGACATTTAAAGTCAGGAATGTTTCAGAGCTAGACAGATCCTTATGGAACTTAAAAAATAATCAAAATTAATTTGACTCTTAAATTATTTACTCCCTCTACTGGTGACTGGAATTAAGTGTAATAATACCAAAACTGAATATGTGACTTCTCAACGCAGGCTGAACTTCCAAAATAGAATTGCTTTTAAGTTTATTAAAAAGTGTGTTTTATGAGTTAATATGTTATTGCCTCACATCCTTCTCATTCTTACAGAAATTTTTGGAGTAAATATTTGTGAGGAAAAGCACATTATTTGTCATAAAATGTAGTTAATATCACTTTTTATAATGTTTCAAAATTAACATTTGTCTTCTCTATATTTTTAGGCATATATGTACTTAAATGTTTACTTTTTAGTTGTGTGCTGACTTTTAGATTCAAAAGGTACTGAAACAATGGAGGATAAATGAGAAGAGAAATTATGCTCTTAGCCTTTATGGACAGGGCTTAAATATGTGTAAAAATGTGTACAGGGAGCTATAAACACTGGAAAATATTTACCAAGAAAGAAAGATAAGAAGAAAGACACAAACACTATCTGACAATATGACTGAAGCTTCAGAACTTTTAATTGCTTTAGAACCTTTCAAATAGCTTTAGAATCTTTTCAAATGAATACAGAATACTTCTGCAATTATTGTAAGTGAGGATTTAAGATCAACTTTATCCATAAATGAGGGTAACAGAAGACATGATACAATGTCAGAGAAAACAGTGTATGTCTCCTGAACGAAACTAACTTCTCAGGGGCGGTGATACAGTGGCCAAGAACAGGGTGTGTGTGTGTGTGTGTGTGTGTGTGTGTGTGTGTGTGTGTGTACCTTAGTCCATAAAGAAGGGAAGATAAATGAGGATGAATGTTACATTCCTATCTGATTCTGTAATGTTTTTGGAGGCTGAGGGTTGGAATATATAGTACTGTGTTTCTTTTCTTCGTGCCAGATATTACCCAGTAGAATCATGAAGGCAGTTTGTACGTATAACCCTGTTTCAAGCTAATAGATCCACACAGATACTAGTTTTATTATTTCCCCCGTATCCTAGAATAGCTCAAAATTATGCTGTGGAATTATTGTTATAAGTAGACAATATGTTCTTTCCCTGCCTAACTTTATAAGCATTCTTAAAACTAGCTGTAAAAAGATCTTTAATTCATATAAAAATTACTTTCAGCTGTAACAGACTAGCTTGTAACAAAGTAATCGCCCTTTAGAGAACACATAGAAATCTGGACAAAGTAGTAGCAAAGATAGCACCAAATATCAGTCAAAAAAAATGTGGATTTTAGGGGAAAACAAAGGAGAGGGTGCAACTAAAGCTATTCTTTATTTTTTTCTCATTTTGCAAATATTTATAACACAAAGCTGTAGAAACTTTTGATTGTTCATCTGAAGAATAATGAAAGGATGGTGATTCACATGGCAAATTTCAATTTTATCTAGATTTTTCATTTTTCTTAGAAAATGTCAGTTGTATAATCATTTTAAATGATGATATATTTTGGCTAGTTTGAGCTTTAGCAATCATAAGATGTTAAAATGTTTCACAGTGTATCATAATAAATATTAAAATCATATAAGGAATAGGAGATGCAAAGAGTTATTATACCTAAACAGTGTTGTAAGATTATTGAAAGTTTAGATTTGAGTTAGGTAAAAATAGATTTGAATTCTGGCTGGCTATTTACTGGCTACTTTACCTTTGGGGATTTAATTGAATGCATAAATGTTATGATGTTTAAATGAGTTGGTGTGCACAAAATGTCCAGATCAGTGGCCAGCATCCATTACCATTCAGTTCTTATCAAGGAAGAATAGGAATTTAGTTAATAAATTAAAATTGAATAAAAATAACCATGATGTTCATTTAGATAATTAGCAAGTCTTTATTTTAAACTTATGGTGCTAGCAAGTATGTTCTAGGTAGCCTTATATACCTAGATGTGTGGTTCTCCTAAAAAGCAACATCAGGAAGCAAAATATTGTTTTATTGGACTTGATAATTATACTTGTAATAACATATCCCCAAGGTAAAGGCCAGTGCAACCAAACGCTTGACTGTTTTAGGGATGCACATGCAATCAGGCACATTTGGAGTATACCTTAGGGCTTCTGCAGTAAGTAATGGAACAAAGATTTGCTTCCTTCAGAGCTTTGGGAAAGAAACTTTCTCATCGGATACCAAGAGTGTGGATTTCTGGAACCGATATTAAAGGACATGATGGGGGCAAGCTAACATGAGAGAAAAACAACTAAGAACAGAAAATCTGAGAGAAATGCAGGTAAGTGGAACCAGAGCCTCGATGAACCCCTGGCTCCTGTGTAAATCCATGTTTGCTTCTGGACTTCTAAGTTCCACAGAAAATAATTTCCTGGATTTGTCACAGCCAGTTTGAGTTGAGTTTACTGATCCATGGAACAAAATGAATTTTCAATGACATGGTATATATAATATCCTATACTATTAAATAGAGAAAAATAAGATTCAGGTTTTTTTGGTTTTGTTTTGTTTTGCTTTTTGTCTTTTTCAGACAGGGTCTCACTATGCAATTCAGGCTGGCCTGGAGCTCACTTTGTAGCAAAGGCTGGTCTTGAACTTGCAATGATCTTCCTGCCTCAGCCTCCTGAGTGCTGGGAGTACAGGTGTGCGCCACTACGCCAGGCAAGACTCAGGTTTATAATAGGTGATATGTGTTCTAAATTACCAAAAATATATATTTATAGAAAACACTGAAAATATGTCAAAGTATTTCTACTTGGTGACCAACTACTTTATACGTGATGTGTTTGCTGAGATTTCACAATACGCATCTACTACTTTCATTGTAGAACTTATACTTACAATTGCTGCTTTCTCATAGGAGAAACTCAAGTTATAAAGAACAAAATAAAAGAAGTCAGGAGATAGCACTTTGTCAAATCAAAAGAGATCAAAAAATGGAGGAGGGAGGGGGGGTAGAGAAGGGAATGTACAAAGTAATTGTGATGTGTGATGTATACTACCAACTCCTTACCTGAAATGTGGAGAGCAATCAGCTGAATTCCTAATTAACACAAAGGTATTGCACTCCAAATGTTATTCTAAATGTTAACATGATTAACAGTGCTTCAAAATTATATTATAATGAAGTTTGTTGCCACAATATCAAATCCTCAGTGCTATAAACACATACTATTTACCCAGCTGCGTCCCTGGCTTTGGCAGTTACACTCGTAACAAGCTTGGAAGACATGATATAATTGTTCTTCCACATAAGTAATGAGTTAGAATGTACAATGGTACATTCTCCTACTCCTTACTTTTAGGGGATGTTATTTCTCAATTAGATTTGAAAGTGATCCGCCAAAACAGTAATATTTAAAGTTGTTTTCTCCTGTAACAGCAGAATATGTGCCTGGATGACCAAATGACTTTTTCTCTCAAACATGATATTTATTTATTTTCTTTCATTCCAAACATGATACTTAAGTGATGATTTTGAAAGCTTGACTTCTCTTTCTTTAAAGTTATTTTTCCTAGAGATAAAATAATTCATCAGGCAAGATTTTTTATTTGATTAACATGTGGATGCTATATTTATTTACAGCATATTAGGGAGACCAAGTTGCCTCTTTTAAATTGCACAGTGAGTTATAGCTAGGCCAATACCTTTGCATTTTCCATTCCAGCAGGCCCAGGCTCTGGGCCCTCTCGTTGTATCCAGTCCTAAGTCTTAATCAGCTGTTAGTAGTTTTAGTAGCTTTTTTTCCCTTGGCACCAGGAATCGAACTCAGGACCTTGTGCTTGCCAGGCAGGAGCCTGTGGCACTGATCTGTACCCCTACCATTTTTAGTAGCTTTTGAAGATGTATATTCAAAAATGATATTATTGCCCATCATTTATGAAAAACTGTTATTCTTCAAATCTTGTCACATGAAGAAACCAAATTTCAATTTCTAAAATCTCAACTGAACAAAAACAACAGAAAAGCAAGATTAGGCTTTCAAACAATAGCAATAATATTTTAAATCATATTCTTAGCTGTTTGTACCTGATAAAATGTTTTTATATCTATGTATTTTCCCTTAGACATTGAGAGAAGTGACTCTACATGATAATAATGTAGCATATATTTCAGAAAGCTAGAAAAGGTTTTTGGAAAAATTTCTCTATAAAGAAATGACAAATGTTTTTGTAGATATATCTAATGTAGTTTCAGAATTATACAACGGTACTCCATACATATGTACACTTTTTCATTTTGATGCATCAGTTGAAAGTTCATATTTTTAAGTGAGAAAAATGAAAAGTTATCTGAAGAAAAATGTCCAGTTATGTAGAGAGCATTAGCAAAGGGCATCAAAGAAAAACCACGGTAGCTTGCATAAGTGGTACAGTCCTAGGGTCTGAACACGTGTGTAAGGAGAGATTTAAGTTCCTCTTCTCAGTATGAGACAACGAGATGGAAAATGTGAATGGACTGGCAGTGCAGCGCTCAGGCACACATCGAAGGGGGTCCTCGGCCTCCTATATTCAGGTTCAAGCTCCCAAACACGGAAACCACAGAAACTTAATGATAATCAAAATCATATGTTTCTTATCAAAGCTTCCTCCAGAAAAGCAGCTTAAGGCAAAATTTGTAAGTATGTGTCTCAGCCACAGACTAGCAATCCCCTTCCGAATTAGAGCCTTCAGCTCATTTGTTGACTTAATTACTCCAGGCACAGGAAGGTTAAACAGAGTGATAATCTGATTTTCTCTGATTGCTGATGACTGCAGAAAGTGGCCTGTAGGATGCAAAAATAAACCTAGAACCTCAGGCTGTGTACAATTGAGAAGTGAGCCAATTATCCAGATCATTCAGGCAAAGTTTATTGTTTACAGTAATCAAATTATGTGGATAAGTATTCAACCTACGCTGTGCCTAGTGGCCTTTATCATATCATCCGGCTTAATTAACTGGGTTATTCCTCTGTTGGTGCATAGTGTGAAGTATTTATACTTAATACTCATATTCATAAGGAAAAACTTCTAATACTGTATAAAAATTTCACATCAAGGGGCAGTGATAACTTACAACATTTTGTCCAAGTAAAGAATGAGTACTTCTTTAAAATAATTAGGGATATAAGAGGACAGAAAGAACACATCACATGGGAAAAATAGATATATTGTGATCAAGTCTAATATAAAGCCTACGTGAACAGTGGTGTTAGAAAAATTGATATTTTTATGAATAAGTGGAAGTTTATCAGACATCGTGTCAGTTGAAAGGCTGTACTCTGATATTTGTTTGCCAAGAGATACATCTCCTCAAATCTTTAAATAGGAGAATCAGCTAACTTAATTTTTCTTAAGAAAGTATTAGGTGCTCATTTTAGAAATTTTAGAAAATACAGAAAATTATAAGGAAGAAAGCCAAATCATGAATCCTAAGAACATCACTATTGATACCTTTGCATGTTTTTTTGAAGTTTTATATAACCTAAGCTTTTGGATTAAAGCAGATGTAATTGCTCCATTATGAAAGACCATTAAAAATTAGAATTATATCATACATATTCTTTTGAAACATAAATTTTTACTAGACATTTTATGGGTATCTTCTTATGCTAGTTAATATATGGATGGGCCTAGTTTTCAATTAATGTATGTGAATATGATATAAATCTAATATGTTTTTTGTGACACTTAGTTTAGTTCTAATTTTACCAAAACCATATCAGTGCTGGGTATTCTTACACAGGTGTCTTTATATGGTTTATTTCTACATGATTCTTTTCCCAACGTGAGGAGTCCTAGCAATGAAATTGCTTGATCAAAGCAAAGGCACATTTATATGGCCTTCATGAAACACTGGCCAATTGAATGCTGCATTTTTGTTTTACAACTTTTTAAAGGTGGAAGCTGGGTGCATAGTGCCCAGTTCCCTTCAGTGAGGTATTCCTCAAAACATAAGAAAGTCTACTTGACCCAACTATCCCACTTCTTAGTGTGTCCCCAAAAAGAGTTAAAGACCTTGTATTGCACTTGTACATTCATGTTTACAGCAGCACAACTCACCATAACTAAATCTTGCAAACAGCTGCTATGTCCTTTGACACATCAATGGATAAAGAAACTGTGGTATTTACACACAACGGAGCACTACTCTGTCCTAAAGAAAGATACACTTGAGCCATTGGACAGAAAATGGGTGCAACTTGGGGCCATAATGTTAAGTGAAAAAAACCATACACGGAAGCTTAAATATCTCATTGCTTCGCTTATATGAGAAACCCGAATTATACATACAGAGCAAAATAGGAGACAGGGAGTAGGATGTAGGGAGATAGATACTCTTCAAAGGGAAGATGATAAAGAGCTAGAGGGAAGGGGCAGGAAAGAACGGGAAGGGGATAAAAAATGTATTAAGGTCCGTTATGTACGTGAACTAACTCCCTACAAAGAATGTAAACATGGTGTACTACCAACATGTACTGCGAACAACTAAAACATCAGAGGTATAAATGTATTAAAGTTATTTATCTGAGAAGTGTTTTCTTAAGTACACACTTTGAAGTTATCAGTAATGGAATTAACAACCATTGTTAATTCCATCATCTTGTCTGTAATTCATTTTTGCTTGTACTGTTCTTGTGCTACTTTGTAAATGACTGTCTGTTTGTTAATATGTTAATATGTTTTTATTCTTTTACTTTCAAAATAAAAAAATGTTTTAAAGTTATAAAGAGAACCATTAAAAACAGATGCCAGATAAATACTAACCATTAATATGTGTAATGGGGAATGAGATGCTGTAGGTGAACAAATTCTTCATCTTGCTATCCAAGTTGTCTAAATTACATGAAACAGAAAAAATCAATTCAGACATATATATACCTATAAAATAACAACTGTAGGATTAGAAACTAAAACAGATTACATATTATGGGCAAAAAGAATGACTATTGCCTTTCATTCTAATAAATCACACCTTGGTAATAAATCAAATTGTCTGAAGTTCTTCAATGAAACACAAACCTAAAACTAAGAAAAATAATTGCCAAGAGTTGCTGTGCATATAAGAAGTCTGCCAGTAAACATATAAAAGCCTTTTGGGTTAAAACACACAAGCTGACTCTGCAAAGAAAGGGTAAATGGACCTTAGCTGAAGCATTTGCTGAGTGAATGTCTCATGCATGGGGGAATTCTCTGAATGTCTCTGAAGTTTAGCTGAGAACTTGGTTGCTCAGAATTAATTCTTTCCCAGCTTCTGTTAGAGCTACTAATAGCTAAACAGATGAGTTCTGATAATAGTGTGGGGGTGGAGGTATTGTGTATGACAGTCAGATCAAGGCTTTAGAGGGAAGGAGTGAATTTCTCCCTTCCCCTTTCCTCCCTTTCAGCTACCTGGAGCTCTGATTTATAACCAGCACAGCTACAGAAAAAGCAAGATTCTGAAGCACCTCACTCTAACTCATCAGCAATACCCAGTTTATTTAGTTTGTATTTTTTGCATACGCTTTTGGTGAAAAGCAAGCACAGGGATTCTGAAACCATTTTCCACTAATATGGAGCTTAGAATATTCTATGGCATTTATTCCCACAATGATTTAGCAGTCTAAAGCACCAATTTGCAAAATGTAAATTGGTGACTTAGAACATTTACAACTTTTATTATTGAGAGTAGTTTATAAAATGAGGTACTCAGATTATGTAACACTACCTATTTTGTAATAAAAATCTGTCAAAATACATTACAAAAACAAAGCTTTCAGATTTTTTGAGTCCAAAATTTCTACTGTGATTTTGATCATAATTGTGTTAATAACACACGTGTACTCGAGACAATCTTCAAAGAATAAAGTTGGAAAAATCACACTTTCTGATTTCAAAACTCACTAAAAACCAATGTAGAGTAATCAAGACTGTAAAGTGTTGGCTACAGGATGAGGACACTGGAGCAGAACTGAGATCTCAGAAATAAACCCGTAGTTAATAGAGTAAGTTTTGACAAGGGTGATAAACCAGAGTATCAAGACCACTCAGTGAGGACAGCCTTTTCATTAAATGGTGCTAGGTCAATTGGATAGCTTGGTGCAAAAGAATTATGGAGGGTTCATAGTGTACACTATTTTAAAACCTTAAGCCGACATGGAATAATGACACAAGTGTAAGAACTAAATCTAAAAACTCCCTGGAGAAATCAAAGAAGTCAATACTTTCAAGCTAGGTTTAGCTAATTTCTTAGGTGAGACACCAAAGCATATGCAAATAATAAAAAATAGATACATTGGCCAGTACCACTATCAAAAAAGAGAAAAGGCAAATCAGAAAATAGGAGAAAATATCTGCAAGTCGTGTCATTGTATATAGTTGCCAGAATACATAAAGAATAATTGCAATTCAGCAATGAAAAGACAATCACTGTGCACTAAAGTCAAAGTAGATCACAGATTTAAATATTATAACAGAAACACTAAGTCTACTGGAAGAGAAAGTAGGTCAACATCTCAATACATAGGGGTAGGCAGAGAATTCATGAACAAAAATGAACAGCGCAGGAAATATTTCAAATAATCAACAATAGGATCTCATCATATTGAAATCTTTTTGCACATAAGAGAAATCACCAACAGAGTAAAAAGAAAACCCACGAATTGGGGAAAACTTTTAATCGACTGTACCTCAGGCAAAAGAATTCTGTCTAGAATATATAACAAATTTTTAAAAAATCAGGACCCTCAAATTCAAAGATCCAACCCAAAAATGGGCATCCGAAATGAACACACACTTCTCAGATAAAGGAATACAAATGGTAAATACATGAAAAAAATGTTTACCATCATTAGTCTTTCAAGAGATGCAAATTAAAACAACACTGAGATTCCATCTCACCTCAGAAAGAATGGCTATCATCAATCAATCAACCAATAACAAATGCTGGAGGATCTGTGGGGAAAAGAGAATGCTTTTCCAGTGTGGGTGGGAGTGTAGACTGGTGCAACCACTGTGGAAATCAGTCTGGAGACTCCCCAGTAAACCAGGATTAGAGGTCTCATTCAACCCAGCTATTCCCCTCATGTTTGTAGCAGCACAATTCGTAATAGCTAAATCTTGGAAACAAATGCCCATCAACTGAGGAATGCATAAGAAAGATGTGGTATTTTATACAATGGAGTGTTACTCAGCAATAAAGAAAGACAAACTCAAAAGTTTTTATAGGCAAGTGGATGCAACTAGAGACCATACTCATAAGTGAAATAAATCAGACCCACATGTGGAAACATCACATTGCCTCCCTGGTGTGAGAAACTGGAAAAGTAAATAAAATCTGAAAGGTACAATAGATATTGTGACAGGGAAAGAAGCTACTCAAAAGGAAGAACAACTGGGATGAGGAACAAGAGGAAAGAAAGAAGGGAAATTATATGTGTATATGTACACACACACACACACACACACACACACACACACACACACCATAGCTAAGATAATTCTAGTACTAATTTCTGTTGGTTTATTGAAAGGAACAGTTTATGTGCAATTGTTTGATCAATCTTACATGCCTATATCTGGTTATCTGAGTAACCACTGAAGATAACAATGTAATACAACAACCATTGTTAATTTTCTATCACCTTGTTTTGAAATTCTGTATCTTTTTATTGTTTTTATGTTGTTTTATGCCTTTGTTTTTGTTATTTTGTTTTTGTTCTTTTCTCTTAAAAAAACAACAAAAAGACATTAACCCCATTTAAAAAAGTGAACAGGGGTCTCAAATAAGCATACTTTCCTAGATGACGGCCAACGGCACTTGAAAAGATGCTCCACGTTATTACTGAGGAACCACAAGTCAAAAACATGAGATAACACTTGCTACTTACTCAGATGGCTATAATAAAATAATAGAAAATAAGATTTTAGTGATGATTTGAAGAATTTGGATCCCTCATAGATTACTCATGGGAATTTGAAATAGTACCATCACTCTGGAAATCCTTCTCAGCAGTTCCTCAGGAAGTCAAATATCAAGTTCCTATATGACTCAGCAAGGTGATGAAAATGGAATGAAATTAGAGAGTGATAATGGCTACATAAGTTTGTGAATATACTTAAAATTATTGAATTATAACTTTTAAAAGTGAACTTTATGGTTCCAGATTTACATCTAATAAAACACACACCCACCACACACATAACAGGAAACAATTAGAGTTTATTACTTCAGTAGTTGCTTTATCTATCAAACTATCATGAAGTAATTGTAGAGGTTTTAAGTAAATCAAATATATACTTTTAATTTTGTCCAATTCACATATTATTTTTCAAGTATTTTCCAGTGGCTCTACACTTTGTCCTTTCTTTCAAAATTGTAGTACTTTTTTCTTTCTAATCTTGAATGTAATTTGAGAATGAATGACCCACATTAACTTTGACTTCCAGGAGTGGAGACTGGCTGGCACCATTAACAAGAAAGAAAAATTCTGACACTCAAGGAAGATCCTCTTATTTCCCCAGGTCTATAAAGAGTCAAAGGCAAGCCCTGTTATTAGAGCCAGGGAGACTAGATTCAACATATGATTAATCACCTAAGTAGAAGCAAAAATTCAGCCTGGATTGCACCTAGTGTGTGGGTCAGAGAGGTATTCCAAAGCTTGTTAAAGGCTACAGGCTTGTAATTTTCCCCTTCTGCAGTAAACATCCTTGTAACTTGCAGTTAAAATGAGGAAAAAGGAGAAGAGAAATGGTAGGAGGAGGGGAATGATCATTACTATGGTTACTGTTACTTGGGCTGATCATTTGTGTTGGAAGTAAGGTGATTGCCAAACTATTAGAGCAGCGAATCAGTAAGAGCATTTGACTTTATTTTTTAACAACATAATATTCTTCAAGCTCCTTATATGAGATAAGGAGGAGAACTATAAATTTTAATTTTATCCTTTTGGGTTTTTGTCCTGTTATTATAGCTCTTATGTTCTGTCTTCCTCTCTCTTTTTACAGAGAGAGAGAATATGGTATTTCATGGTTTAAAAATACCTTTCCCCAAGGTCTTTAAAAATATCTGTGATCAACTAAGCAACCAGTTACTGTACAGCCCAAACGCATGTTTTCCCAGCTATTTTTAGGGGCCAGATTCAGTCACTACACATCCTGTCCACTCAAAAACAACAGGCAGCTGTAGAGGACAGCTAATGAGTAGGGACCCAAATGACAGTGTCTCCTCACTTTTCACTCGGCTGCCGAGTCCCCGTGGCTGCCTGACCGTCTCCACTCTGGCGTCAAACAGTACCCCTGCAGTACGCAGACGATTTAAATTATTACAAGGCAGAGTTACAAGTACGAACCCTGGCGCAAAATAAAGTAATTACATTCAATTAGCAGTCACCAAAGTGACGGTCCGCACTGGAGCTTTAGATGTTGCCTTTTGTTGACATACAGAAGCCAGGTAATGAGTGAAACTTCAAAGTGTAAGGGCCTACAGGACTGCTTAATTAGTGGAAATTAGATGAGAAAACATGACAAAGAGAAAAAAATAGACCTACAATTTTCTTTTGTTGTAGGATTTCAGAGAATATGCTCTGTTTCCCAAATAACAACAGAATATACACCCAAACTCAAGCGCCTTCGGAGAAAAACCCACCTCAGGGATGCTGTGGGCAGTATTTGGGCGTATAAGTTTATTTAATTCCATGTCTTCTCTGCACTTTAGTGATTTATTTTCTTTTTTACAAAGAGGAACTGTTGCTGTGGGATGTATAAAAAATAAATTTAAATAGAGTTACATTAGTTTAAAAAGATACTGCGGAAGCCCCACAACTCCTCCCACTAACTTGCTTCTGTGGTGAACAATCCTAAACTCAAATACTGCCAGAAAAACTTTGAAAAATGAAGAAATATAGAGAGTAGTTCTACTGATGTCTAAAATGCTCTATTTTATACCTATATCTCCTTATCTATCTGCCAACTACATACCATTCCATATGCAGTGTGCTATTGGAGGGCTCTCTGTGATTCTCCTGCCTCAGCCTCCTGAATGCTGGCCATGCACCACCACATTTGGCTTTATTGTTTGCATCTTTTGTGTTCTAGAATATTTCTATATTTAATAGGACCTGTGAAAAGAGAGTAATTGCAATAGAGAAATGATGTAGATGTCTAAAAGTAAGAGAACGGTAATTGTATAATTAGCTGCTGAAAAAGAACTACTGTGTGTGCTCTAGATGTACTCAATTGGGATTATGTACCATGTTAAGTGAGGACAAGCATAATACTTTTACTAGAATCAAAGGCTAAATGGCCAGAAAAGGAGTAATGCCATACATCCATTTTCCTGTCTATCTCTAAAAAAGTATTTTATAAAGGCAGTGCTCTTGGAAACAAGGGAAGGGTAAGAGGGAAAATTCCACTATTTATATTTTTAGTATCATGCCAAGTTTATGTATTTGGTTTATATAAATACAATACCTGAAATACTCAATGTAACATAATAATAGGCACAAATGTTCTTATCAGTAAGTGCTCCTTTTCAATGTTTTGTAGTTTTAATAAACTGCACTGAAATTGTATACCTCCAAAATGTATAAATAGAAATAGTGAAAAAACTTTGAACTTTTTGAGTATTGAATTGCTGTTTGAATAAACTGCTTACATAATTCAATTAGAATATAAGTATTCAACTGAATTGTTTATTATGCATATAACATTCATTTCCAGTTTCTTCTGTCTGTCTTCTCAAAAAACTTATTCCATACTTAAGGGACAAAGAGAGCTAGTTAGGTGATGTGCCACACTCTGTGCCACACTCTTGTAATCTCAGCACTGTGGAAGTATGAGATTAGATGATCATAAATTCAAGCTCTGCCTGGGCAGCTAGGTAGCTTAGTGGTACCCCTCTCTCAAAACAAAACTAAATAACTACATAAATAACCAAATAACACTGTAATGTTACTCAATATGAAGGCCTTGGGTGCTATACTCAGTACCTTTCAGGGGAGGGACAGAATGTGAGAGAGAAAGAGAGAGAGGCAGACAGAGAGACAGAGAGACAGAGACAGAGATAGACAAATTACCCTCTATCTTTAATAGATTGGATGTCGCTATCTGATCCAGAACACAGCATTTTTCAGTGGATAATGTGATAGTTAATTATGTTGTCAACCTGAATAAGAAACACCTTGCAAATTAGTTTAGCACAGTTCTGGGTGTGCACGGTTGCTGGACTTACTGAAGAAAGCAGACCCACCCTGTGTGTGGGTAACCTGGATGGAAGAAAAAAGGGAAAGAGGAATATCTCAGTAGTAGTTTTGCAGAAGAGCTCGAAGCTTCAGTTTGCCTTTGGACATCTATCTCCTCTCTTCCAGGGGAGACTCGTCAGTCTTCCCATGCATACCCTCCATCTTTCAGAAATGCACTAGCACTGGAATCTGCAGTGAGCTCCAGGCTTTCAACTATTGACTGGATCCTCTGGCTCCCCAGAATACACATGGCCCTTTTGTATTTTTTCACTCTGACTCTGTAGGGGACCACCATAAGCCAACTTGTAGATCGTTTGAGAATGATATATATTTTATGTTAAATCTGTTTCTCTAATGTAACTTATACAGGTAGTAGTAGAACAATCTGATGTTTAGTTAATGATCTTTCCTACTCATCTATAATTATATGTTATCAAATATCAGAAGAAATCGCTATGCGGGCACTACTAAATTTATGCCTTCTTATGTGCCTCAGAGTAATAAAAATAAAAAACATAATTTTAAAGAGATTAATCATCTTCATTCTATTTCAATTTATAGAATGATTCAATTTATAAAATGATTTTCCAGTTACTGTGACAAGATAGCCCTTGTCTCTAAATAAAATATGATGTCTGACTGAGTATCATCTAGCTACTGATTGTTTTTAACATATAAAATTTGTTTCCTTACTATGCTGAGGGAAGAAAGGGTTTGCAAATGAATGAGCTATATTCTCTTTCATTGTCCATCTAGATTCCCCACCATAATCACACAGGAAGCTCGTAGTGACGTCAGTGATAACAAAAGATATCAGTTACAGAAATTGCCAACCTCTCTCTTTCTCCAATGTACCACTGCTAAACTTAGTACTTTCTCAGGTTTTCTTCTGTATATCTTGGGACCTTTATTGTATTATTTCTCATTTAAAGTATTTTATAATTAGAAACATAGAAATAATAATTCCCATATAACCTTTAATGAAGGAACTCCAGGTGTAGGAGTCTAACTTATCATAATACACAAAGAATGATAATTTCTACCTTTTAGCTGTAGCAAAACCTGGAAAGAATCTCTATGTCAAAGATCAGAGGGAAGAGATTGGTATATTTCCATGAGGGAATAGTATGAAACTGTAGAAATGAATGAAATGTCTGAGTCATTATGTGTTTTTTTATAAAAAAAAAATAAATTTCAACCCTAAAGCTGTTAGATGAAATGTATGTAAGTGAATGTGCAGGTTACATTGTCAAGGAGACACTGAAGGAAAACGTGTCAAACTGTCATCCTCTTCCACTTGAGAATGTGGAAGTTGACCAATAAATTACGTTGTCTCCAGTCACAAATACTAAAGTGCAAACTCCAAATGATTTTGAGGAATAGATTAATAAAGAAATAGACTAGAATAGGAATGTATCCCAGTAATCAATCCATAGGTGAGTACATTCGTAGTCACTCTCTCTGGTGCTCTTCCCTATGATTTCCTTGGTTATTTCTACTTTGGTGGCTTTGAGGATCACCAGCTTTGCCTTCTTTAAGCTTTCTTCACTCCAACAAGGTAGCTGCTGCAATTATTCATTTCAGATCAAATTCCTAGGGGATCTAATTTATTACTTAAACTGGGAAATTTTGAAGAGTGAAAGATAGTGCTACTAATAGTCTAGAAAAAAGAGCATAGACAAGAATCATCATAGGCAAACAGCTGCCTTCTGTCTGTCATAATAGCCCGAGAGACAGAGGTGGCCCCCTCTGGTTGATCCTTAGAAGTTCTAAGTAAGTTGGCTTCTAGATTCATGAGTGGAAATTTGAGTAATGTGGTCAAACCATGTGGCTAGAAAAATGCTAAGTATGCTTTTGAACCCCTCAGTCATTGGATGGAGCTGCAAATTATTTTGGACCAGCGGTTTCTAAAATGAGAACACCTCTGGAAGTCAACATTATCTGTTTTGTCATAAAAATGCTATTTTTGTTAACATAAATGACTTTATTATTACTAGCCTTAATTAATAAATATTTTAAAATCTCTGCTTTGATGTAATAATAAATATATGAAATATAAAAATTTTAGAATCTTCAATCATTCTAGAAGATAAAAGAGATATTGAGACCAAAAGTTTAGAAACTCTGAAAGCTTCCAAATATTGGAAAAGGCAAGAAAACGGATTCTCCCTCATAGCTTCCTGATGGAAGACCTAGGACACCTTGATTTTAGCACAGACACATCTTAAATTATACAGAATAGCAAGATAGTAAATTTTTGTTTAATAATAAATGTATATGTCATAATTTATAGCAATAATACTAAACTAGCATATCTCAAAGTTAGCAAATGTAAAAATCAAACATTTATCTTTCTTCTCAACTCTGCTCTTTCTAAAGTCTTTCTCGCTTTGAGAAAATGGCACTTACACTCCTCCAGCTGCTGAAGCGACACAACTTTGAGTCAGCCTTGACTCTTCCATTCACTTTGAATCTACAATGATTCTACCAATTCATATAAATTCATCTAGAATCATGTACTTCTCACCATTTCTACCAGACTCAAGTTAGTGGCAAGGACTGTTTTCCCAAAGATCACAATACTAATTTTGGCCTTATTGTTTTCTCAAAGTTACAGCAGTAACTCTGGACTCTGTTTCCAACCTCACTGCCCTGCATAATCAGTTCTTCATAGGATGGGGAAAATTTTATATTTCATGATACACCTCTTTATGGCTTTTAATCTTACTGAAATAAAATACCTCTGATCGCATCCTACATGACTTGCCATTTACAGTGTTCGTGGTCTCTCTCTGGGGACAGCTCTACTCACTGTAGTTTTCTGTAACAGTTGTTCTACATTCCTAGCATCTCCAACTTTCTGATCTCTCCACAACTTCATGAACTGTCATGTATGGACACACTGCCCATCTTACCAGACCTTCTGAAATCTGGATAGAAGCCTCAATGACCTCATAATTCTTGCATTCGGCATGCACATGAAGCCAGCAGCAAGGGTATGACACCAAGGTCTGTTGACAGCTCAAGCAGTACCATGGCTGCGGAGGGCCCTGAAAAGCTAGGCGGCTGAGTGCTGTGAAAAGAATCCTGGACAAACAATTCCCTGGGGAGTGTTCTTCAATCAGGGGATCTTTTCTTAAAGAAACATTTTATACTTTGTGCCCTTGACTCTGAAAAGTGTGGGTAGTGTTGATGCTTGATATGCTACCAAGCCATCTTTTATACCTTCCTGATGCAAAGTATTTGGCTTCTTTTCAGTACTATTTTTTTTTCAATCAAGTTCTCTATTGCCTCTATTTTGCCGAAATTTTGCAGGCACTTCCTTTCTGGCAAAACCTCAAATTTTCTATATATTTTGGCTCTGGATTTTTACTGTAAGACTGGGTAGAAGTAGCCAGGAATACCAGTGTCACAGACTATACCTAGGGATACTTTGAAATTATTTCTACCAAATTAGTCTAAGGTCCTTAATCTCTATCTGCTAAAAGTCTCTGGACATGGGCAAATGTAAACATATTTTCTGTCAGAGTGTAACATACACAATCTCTAGTTTAACTACCAATAGAATACTTATTTCTCAACTGAGATCTCCTAAGCCTGGCCTTTACTGTCCACATTGGTATTAGTATGTGTTCTACTGAGCTCTGAACAGTATTACACATCAAGCACAGCTCACAGTATTTTAAGACTCTTCTAGCACCCTTCAAACTTTTCCAAACTCCTCCCACAAACAAATTGCAAAGATTCTGAACCACAAAACCAAGTAAAATCACAGCAAAAACCCAACTCTTTGGATACCAAAATCTGTCAATCATTTTCCTACCAAAGGGACAAAATACCTGACTTCCACAACTGGAAGGAGTTTATTTTCAGTCCATTGTTGGTTAGCTCCAAATTAGAAACAGGGTGACTGAGGCATATGGCACAGGAAAACACGCTCAATCAATGTAACTAGAAAGAAGAGAGACACATGAGGAGATGGGAACAAGTATAGGCCCTTCTAGGTCATGTCCTCACTGAATGACCTACAACTAAGCCACACCTTGTAAAAGCACCTCCTGTTACTGAATTTATCAATGAATGAAACCACCAAAGAGTACAGCAGCTCATGATCAGGTCACTTTCCCAACATGAGATTTGGTGTGTGTGTGTGGGGGGGTACATTTTACATCTAAGCCATAACAATATGTTTAATTTGTATACAGATCAGCCATTTGCCTAGCATATTAAAAGTATTGCTTCACATCGCTAATATTCTCTATACCATCATATTTAATGACATTACTTACTTTTCTTGACAGAGTCTCAAAACAGTTCACACTGGCTTTGACCTCTATATAGAGTAGGCTGGCTTCAAATTCAGGGCAATCCTCTTGCCTGAGTCTCTGAGTGCTAGGGTTGTAGGTGTGTGCCACCATGCCAGGCAATATTACTTACTTATCTCAGTAAATCTTAATTTAATTAACTGATTCCTGTTTTTAGGTATTTTAATTTCCATCTGTTTTCCTAAATAAACTTGTTTTGAAATTATTTCATATACTCAACAGTTTCTTCTTCATATAAGTTATTAAGATAACAATAGTTGGGACAGAGTACATACATATTTTCTAAGGCTTTCAATTTAAAAGAGAATCATTTTAATTTTTAAAACCAGTGTCACAATGAGGTGAAGTAAATCTTAGTTTAAGAAGTTGCACATAATTTGTCATTGTCTTGGTTACTTTACTCTAGTTGCTGAGACAAAATACCGAAAACCCAAAATGAAGAAAGGAAAGGTTTATTTAGCTTACAGTTTGTGGAGGTTTCAGTCCATACTTGGCTGGTTCTAAGGCAGAATGGCACATGGCAGAGGGCAAACGTTCATGGCAGCAAACAGCCAGCAAAAGGGAGGAACGGCAGGAAGAAGCCTCTTTTCTTCCCTTACATTGTAAACAGCCTACCCCCACCCAGGGGATGTGTAGCTCTCACAAATCTCCATGCCTTCCTTTTCCACAGGCTCAGGATATATACAAAGGTATATCTATATATGCTCTGGCTTCCTGCTGAATCACTCAGTTAAACCTCCAGATTCCCCAAGTTGACACAATGTATCAACCATAACAGCTATCAACAAGTTTCCACATAAAAACTGAACAAGAGCTTGGTGCCCTGTATGGAGGGAGAAGCCCATTCGTGTGCTCCACACTGATGGAGGAACCCACCCATGCATGGTGCTTGCCCCAGCTGTCTCAATGCCTGAAGATTCCACAGACCTGGCCACAGCCACGCATGAGCTTCAAGCCCATTTTGAGTTTTGTTCTTTCTCAACCTTGGAGTGCAGAGATGAAGAACAATAGACAAACCCAATTATAGATAAAGTCAGTGCCTGTTGACCAAAGGTAAGCCCTGCAGAGCCCACAAATTCAGGGAGAAATAAAACACTTTGTTGACAGGACCAGCTCTAAGAAAAGACCGATATTATAGTAAACAACAAACATAGTGCAAGGCTTTACTCTCAAAGAAACTCCTTCACATCAAGCTGGAATAGAAGAAACAGTGCAACCCAGGGTTGTTGGATGTGAACCTGTGAAATAAATTTACTTCAGAGTTTCCACTGTTACCTTCCACATTGGCTGGATGAGAGAAAGCCATGGGAGCAAGCCTTGGAGAGGGTACAGGTTAAACGTAAACCCGTAGAAGTTTAAGGCTGGGATGGATGTGGGCTCTGTCCCCCATGTCAAGTCAGGCACAGTGAATATCGCTTTCAGAAGTTGGATCTGAAAGTGCTGGCATTAAACTCTGTCATCTAACACTATTTTTTTCCGGGACCGGGGATCGAACTCAGGGCCCTAGTGCTCAGCGGCAAGCACTTAGCCCACTGAGCTGTACCTCCAGCCCTGTCATCTAACACTATTAATTTTCTTTTACTGCTCAATAGTAGCTCCTATCTCATTGTCTCTCTTCATTCTTATCTTCCATTGATAAATATTTAAAAATTTACTTCTCTCATCCTGTGCATCCTCTCCCTTACTTATACAATCATTAAGCGTTATGAACCTTTAAATAGTTAACTCTTTGCTTTTAGTGTTGAATATTGTTCTATCAATAGTGGAGGTAAAGGTATTCCAGTTAGTAAACATTTACGACAGGTCAATATTTGGTTGTATTACTGCTTACACTAGATTCATACATCTTTCTTTTCCTTGGTTGATAAGGGTGGTCCATTTATGGCTCATAGAATACGTCAATGTCTAGTTTGTCCTTGATGCTATTGTGTTGCTGATTTTATTACTATCTTCAAGGTGACATACTTGTTGCTGTTGACTGGTTTTCTTTGTATGCAATACATATATTGGTTTTGTATTATTAATAACAGTGTGGCCCATTCTTAGAGAATCAGGTACTGCATCAAAAACACTACAGCTTCTCAGCCAAATAAACAGAGTGGGTTGGATTATGGGTTGGAGGCAAAGTTTTATAGTTAATCATGCCCATAGGCATCACTGAAAAATGGGCATTAACTAAATAGGACCCTATACCAGTATAAAAGTTTTCCACTATAATCAAATTGCAAGCTTTAGCACAAACCAAATGGAAATGAGAGAAGACAAGGAAACAAAGTGCCTCCCAAAACTCCCATATTTCTCAAGCTTGTCATGGGGCAGTGAGGACAAGGAAATAAAAAAACCACTCAGCTAAATTGTTTGAAAGGATAAAAGAAGACATCAAAAGACCAGATCAATAAGGTGCTGGATGAGCACATAGAAGATGTAATTAGACTTAGAATGGTCCTAAAAAAAAAATAGGGAGACTGCAGAAAATAAGCTTGTTAAGTTAAACGCAATCATACAAAACATAAACTCCCAGCAAAGAAAAGAATTACAGTCTATAAAAAGTACTGAACAGAAATTCAGGAGGTTAAAAATTATATCAAAATCGTAGCCAACAAATGTGACCAGTATGAGAAGAGTATCTGAACTAGAAGATAGGATGGCTACTGGTAACCAGTCAATGACAAGTAACATAAAAACAAGAAAAAAAAATGGATCAAACAGAAGGCTAGATGACACAGAATAAAGGCTAATCTAAGATGAACTGGAATTAGAGAAAAATCAAAGACAGCACAAATGGCATGGAACCTATATGCTGTAATAATAGAAAATTTTCTAAATATAGGGACAGAATTTAATACACAGGAGAGGCATATAGAATTCCAAACAGCCATGATCAAAAAGGAGCCTCACCTTAATACATAGTATTTTATATCCAAGAAGTCCAACATGAGAAGAAACTCTTAAAATCAATTAGTGAAAAACAACAAATCACTTACAAAGCTTTTAGAATTACAGAGAGTTCTCAACACAAACTTTAAACTACAGGAGAAGTTACAGTGAAGTGTTTTAAGCTCTCAAAGAAAATAATTCCTGTCTCAGGCTGATATATCTTGCAAAAGTATTTTACAAATTTGATGGAGAAATAAGTTAGTTACATGTTAAAGAGAAACTTAGAAAATTTATGACCACTAAAGTGGCAGTCCAAACAATTTCTCAAGGACATTCGAGAAACAGACATTAAAGCTAACAATGGCCAAAGGTCCAACTTACTGAATGTCGGGTGAGCAGTTAAGTAGAACAGGAAAAAAGAAGGGAATTGGCAACATCCAGTGGGAGGAACAAGGCAGTATCTTTCAGTAATCACTCTAAATGCGAACAGGATCAATTCTCCAAACAAAAGACAGATTGACAGAATGGATCAAAAACAAAATCCAGTGGTACAATATATACAAGAAACAAAATTTACCCAGAAATAAATTCATAGACTAAAAGTAACATAATGTAAAATGGTATTCCATGCATTGAGAACCTGAAAAAAACATGGACTAACTATACTATTCTCAGACAGTGGATTTTAAGCCAGAGCTGATCAGAAGAGGCAAAGAAGATCACTATATATTGAATAAGGGAACCATTCAACATTAAAGGATTGCAATTGTTATCAAATATTGATCAGTCATGCACCCAACTTCACAAAACAAGTACAGCTGGGCATAAAAGTTCAGATAAACAGAATTATAGTAGGGAAAAGCAGTATCTCACTTTAACAAATGCACAAACCAACTAGACAAAAATCCAAGAAGGAAATATCAGAGCTGACCAAAATTTTCAAACAAAAGGGCTTAACAGACATTTAAAAAGTGTTGCACCCAACAATAGAATACACGTTAATCTTGGCAGCATGTGTAACTTTCCCTAAAATCACCACATCCTGGCCAAGAAAGAACGTGCATGTGAGTGAAAAGAGTCAAAACTGTACTGTGTGTGTTATCAGGTCACGGTGTGATGAAGGTAAAAATCATGGGCAAAAGAAACCACCAAAATTATGCAAAAACACAGAAATTGAACAATACACTCTTGGATAATCAGTGGGTCACAGAAGAAATGAAGGAAGAAATTAAACTATTCCTAAAATTAAAAGATAATACCTGTACAAAATACCAGAACTTACAGAACGCAATGAAAACAGTCTCAGGAGGGAAGTTTATAGCTCTGGATTTCTACACTGGAAAACCAGAGGGAATACAAATAAATAAGCAGATTGTGCACTCATTTTAAGGTCCTACAAAAACAATAACAATCCAAATACAAGCAAGTAAAAGGAAGGAAATTATAAAGACAGAGCAGAAATCAATAGAATGGAGATGAAGAAAACAGTATATAGAATCAATGAATATAAGAGCTGATTCTTTAAAATAGTAAACGAAGTAGAAACAGCTTTACTAATCTTACCAAAAAAAAGGAAAAACCCAAATTAGTACAATTAAAAATAAAGAAAGGAAAATCACAATAGACTCTTCTGAAATCCAGAAGGTTATTAGTAACTATTTTGGAAATTAGCACACTAATAAGTTGGAGAATTGGGAGAAATACTCAGATTCCTGGACACACATGAAGTATCAAAACTAAACCAAAGAGATTTAAAAACTCTGAATAATTCGATGGCATGCAGTGAAATTGAAGAAATAATAAAAGAAAAACCTACCAACTGAGAAAACACAGGTCCTGATGGGTTCTCTGCTGAATTATCCAAAAACTTCAGGGAAGATTTAATGTCAAGTACTCCTCAAACTCTCCAATGAAATCCAAATAAAAAGACAACTCCCAAAGTTACTCCTAGAAATTAGCATTACCTTGATTCCAAAATGAAATAAGGATCCAACTAAAAAGGCCAACTAGGAGCCAATTTCTGTAAGGACCATAGAAGCAAGATTTCTCAACAAGATATTTGTAAGCAAAGTACAGCAACTCATCAAAAATATCATACTTTATGATCAAGTATGCTTCATCCCAGGGAAGCAGGTATGGTTTAACATACACAAATGCAGCAAGATACAAAATCAACACAAAAAAAATCAATAGTGTTAGCGTACATCAATATTGAACTCACTTTAAAAATCAGGAAAACAATACCATTCTCATAGCATTGAGAAAAATTGGATATATAGGAATTAAGCTAAACAAGGAAGTGAAAGACCCTTATAATAAAAATTACAGTACTCTGAAAGAGGAGATAAAAGCAGATGCCAAGAAATGGAAAGATGCCCTTTGTTCCTGGATATGTAAAACCAATCTATTCAAAATGACCATTGTTATAAAACTAATATACAGATTCAATGCAATCCTAGTCAAAATACCAACAGTATTCCTAACAGAAGTAGAGAAAACAATTCTAAAATCCATACGGAACCAGAAGAGACTTAGAATAGCAGAAGTATTCCTGCATAACAAAAGCAAAGCTGAAGGCATCATAATGCCAGACTTGAAGCTATATTAAAAGCTATAGTAATAAAAACAGCACAGAACTGGCACAAAAGATATGATGATTAATGGAACGTAATAGTGGATACAGAAACAACCCTACATACATTCAGCTATCTGATCTTTGACAAATGCGCCAAAAACATATTCTGAAAGAAAGAGAGCCTCTTTAGCAAATGATGCTGGGAAAATTGGTTCTCTGTATATAGAACACTGAATCTAGATATGTATCTCGTATCATGTACTAATTAAAATTAAAATGAATCAAAGTTTTAAATATTAAAACAGAAACATTCTTGTGAGATAAAATAGGTAAAATTCTTGAAGACAGTTGTAGGCAAAGACTTTCTGAACAGTCTTTCAATTCCACAAGAAATAGTACCAAGAATCAACAAATGGGATCATATATAAAAAGCTACTGTACAGCGAAGGGAACAGCTAACAGAATAAAGAGACAACATACAGAGTGGGAAAAAGTTAACAGCTATTCCCTCAGACAGAGGACTGATATCTAAAATGTATAAGAAACTCAAAAAAATTAGACCCCTCAAAATGAAAGACTCCGTAAATAATAGACAGGTTAAATCGATATTTCTCAGAAGTACAAATGACTAATATATGACAATATAGTGACATAGATCCCCTCAGTGTCAGGTTGTGAAAATTGTTCATATATCATTTTGAATGAGCACTACCATTTATTTCAACAGAAGGCTTCGTGAGCCTTTTTATTCTGTTGTCCACAAATGTGAAGCTAGTGTCAAATTTACACTGAAAAGAAATATTTCCACCTTATCTGCTACCGTTATATGTGATAAAAAATAAAATATAAGGGAAAGAAATATTAAGAAAATAATAGATATTTAATAATTTGATAGTGTTTATTAGGTCAGGTGCTAAGCACCTACATTTGCTATCTAAATCCTCAAAAATCTATGAGTTGGGTAGTAAAATTCCACTCACAAATGCAAAATCCAATGTTTAGATGGGCCACCTAGACTTCTTAGTAAGTGGTAGATCTATAATTCCAAATTATATTGAGCAGGCAAAGAGTCTGGTTTCCTGCAGTGCAAATCTGTGTTTTCTTGATCTTTTCCTCCAGCTACCAGTTAGAGGTAGCCATATTAGTGTCACCCATTCCTTCACTCAGGTGATTACTTAATGCCTGTTCCATGCTAGATTCTCTCCTAGTTACTGGTAAAACTGTAGAGCAAACATAGCTACTTATCTCATGAAGCTTTCACCCCTATTGGAAAGGTGATTATTTAACTAGAAATTGCACTACACTGCATTGATTGTTGTGTTGGTGGCATTATAGAGTGTAACAACTGTGTTTTCTCTGTACACTTTATTTTTACTCATCTCCTTTGGCATTACAACTGAAAAGTAAATACCTGATTATGGGCCAATTGTCCTTTTCAGACTTTGAACTCGTTAACAGCGGTCATCTTGTTTATTTTTGTAACCAGAGCACCTACCATAATTCAGGCTCATAGTGAATTTTCTAATAAATATTGCTGAATAGCTGACTGATTATAACTAGTCTCTAAGTAAACAATTTATAAGTCCTTATTTTGTTACTATCAATGATTTGTTACTTCTAAAGTGAAACTCTTAATTATGTGGTTAGGCTAATCAGCCTAATTTATTGGAATTAAAAATAAGGCAATTCATTCTTTCATTAACAAATATTTTGTCCTCTTGGCACATATAAAAATGCTTATGTAGAACAGGAAGGGCAGAAATGAATTAGCTTTTCATTTCACATTTATGACTTAGAGTCTAGTAGAAAATGTAAGGCACATTATTTAACAAATAGATAGCTGACCACTCAGGAACTGGTGGTGTATTTATTTGTGTCAGTGAGTGTACCACCTCCATAATGAGTAACTCAGCTGAAAAGAATAAGAAAAGGACTCACTTACAATCTCCCTTTTAGTCGTTCCTAATGACTACCCAATTATCGGATGAGTGACCACAACGTGGAGAGAGGAACCCTTGTGTTGAGTGAATCTCTCACTACATGGAAGACATAAAGTTTACAAGGTCTGTGTGGGTAGGTGTTTGAGCCCACTGGACTCCACAGACTGTGATGTACAAAGGCTTGAGAGGGTGATAGCTGCGTGGGTAGAAAGGGCATTAGATCTGAACAAGAGCAACACATAACCAAGCTGTCATAAAAGAATGAAAGCCCACTCAGGACTACTCTCTGAAAATTACCTGGCTGATGTAGGCAGCAATCTGGAATACAACAACAGCAGTGTGCATAGAAAAGGTTCTTACTAATACTGTATACGAATAAGTGACAAGAGGGTCAAACCAAGGGATGCCAGGACTTTTCCCAGGCAGGACTCAGAGCACTGAAGACTTAGAGTCTTTGACTTACTTGTCCAGGTGCAAATCAAGGTCAACAAATCTTCAACCATAAAATTCTAAGCTTGTAAGCATCCTTCTGTATTTTCATATGAACAGATTATGAGAAGAATAAGAAGAAAATGAATTTTGCTCATCTTGTTAGCATCCTTATTTTGCTGGAGGTCCTCTTGCTTCTTTTCTTTCTTTGCACTGGTTTTTCTTTCTTAATAACAGAAGAATTAGCACCTCTTTTCTGCACTCATTGTCCTGGATTATCTATGTTAGCACATGGCAAGAATATGTTTCCAGGTTTTCTGTTAATTTTGTCCTCTCCTGTGCATCTAGAATAATATTCTAATTGAATTTGATAAATAGTGGTCATTTTCATACCCTGAATGGTATGAAGCAATTTGTATTTTTATAGTTAAAACATAAAGGGGAAAATACTAACAAACATTAGAAAAGATCAAATGAATTAATAAGGAAACTTTGGACAAGGCAGAATGTTACACTAGAAAAGAGAGCAGAAACACAAAACACTCAACGGTGTTACAATTCAGATCTAAAATGTCCCCTCAAAGTCTCATGTCTCCAGGACATAGTTGAGTCATAGGACTGTTACGCTTATTAGGGGGTTCATCCATTAATAGCTTCAGTAGCTAAATATGCCATTAGGAGGGAGAGCCTGGAAAGAGGAAGGTCACTGGGAGTGTGACTTGGAGGTCCATATTCTTGTCTGTGGCTCCTTCTTTGCCTGTTTCCTGGTGGCCATGAGACAAGCAACCTTCCTCCACCAGATCTTTCCTACATGCTTTCTTCTGCCTTGGAGCCAGGTAAATATAGACTCCGCCCACTGGAAAGTGGGACCCAAATAAACTTTCCCTCCTTTAAGTTGTGGGTGTCAGGTATTTTGCCCAAGAGATGTGGAAGTGACCAGTAAGGAGGAGTTTCCATGCTCTGAAGCTGAGATCTAGACTTTTTCAAAGATGGTGGATCTGATGGGATAATGAGGTTTTCCAGGAGGCTGGAGGAAGTGATCATGAAGCTGGATGCCACCACTGGGGTTCCAGAAAGCCTTGCTGAGAGCTTCTCACTAAAGATGCTGGTGTTTATGCTAGCAAAACTCTTGGGAAAGAGGTACACGCCCACACAGCAATGGTGGAAGGACTGAGGCCAGCAAGGAAGTCGGCTGCTGAGCGGGGAGCCTTCCCTTGCTAGTGCAGCTGATGGAACAAGATGTAGCAGTTGAGCCAGACAGACATACACCTACCTCTTTTCAGGCAAACCCGATTCCCCAAAATCTCACATCTTTTACTGTGAGGGCATTGCACCAGCTGGCAAAGAGAAATATTTATAGGGTCCTGCTCTAAGGCAAAGAAGGGGGGTTTTGGAGCAAGAGGATGCAGACTGATAACTGGCACAGTGGCTCTGTATGTACATGTGTCTCTGAGCGATGAAAGCACTGACTCTTCCCCTCATCTTCAGGTTGTGCTACATCAGAACAAACCCTATTTTCCAATAATTGCATTACAGAAAGCACAGCTATGCCTAGAGTTCCTTCACTTCTATGCTCAAAAGCACACTTCTAGTTTTTATAGAGCCAACTTTTATAATTATATTTTGTTGACTTAGGACAGGGCAGTGGCTTCTAAACTTGCATCAGTTTTAATAAATATACCATTTGGCTGAATCGTACCCCATATAAAGTTCCAATGAAGTTGAATCTGAACTATACTCTATAATCCTCCAAAGTATTGAGCTAATGGTAATCATAGCTTTTTAAAATTGATTTGGACCTAAATAAAAAGTAGGTCATATATCATTTTTTGTTGTTTTGGTGTTGTTTTGACTTTGCCTTCATTGTTCTTTTGTCAGTTTTTAAATTTTTAAAATGAATATATAAATGAGTGAATGAATAAAAATATGTGATGAAAACCAGTCTTTGGTGTGGGGAAGACCTCAGTTTAATTTCTAGATCTTAAACTTAGGCTTATGTCATCCTGAATACACTATTTAATTTTGCTAAGGCACAATTTTTTAATCTATGAAAAGATTACAAATTTCAATACTGAAGGCTGTGAGGGTAAAATATGATTACATATAAAATATTTATCATATAAAATAAGTCCTCAATAAATGGTAGTTATTATTAGAACGCATCTTAAGTTTCACTGGTTTTCAAATGAATGAAAAGTTTGCATTTTCCAAATTCTGCTCCTCTAAAACGAGATTTCAGAAAACAAAAGGGCAAATATATAAAGATTTCAAGAAGGGGACTCAATGCTTAACACACACCTACTAAAACTAGGAAATTCATTCCAAAAGGGTAATAAAAACAAAGAATTTTTAAAAATGAATAATCAGATCCAGTCTGCATTTCACTAGATTGTTATAGATCAAATCTGTTTTATTGTCTCATTTATGTGACAGATGATGTGACAACTCTTGACCTGATAAATTGTTCTCAGAGATTTAATAATACTGCAGTCACCGTACTGTATTTCTGTTTCCCTAATTTGAAACAGATTCAGCTTTTGTCCAGATAGCTTCCTGTACGCACAGCACCAGCCAGTACGCTGGCCTGTACTTGTTAGATTGTGTGGCAGTGCCAGACTCTGGGATTCAACAGCATGCTTATGTCACAAGCCACATCTGTCATGGCTGGATTTGTGCTTGTCCTCAGGTTAATAGTAACTGATGGAGGCACCAGGTCGCCTCCCCTTAAAAGCAAGGAGTCTGAATACCAGTTTAGGAAGAGGTGCTTCAGAGATCAAAACCAGGCCCATGACAGTGACATGTGAGTTTTTGAACTGGAAATGGCAGTGCCAAATCTCTTAAACAAGGAAATAGCCCCTGTCTAGCAGAAAGGGAATACAGTGCATTACCAGCTCCAGACAGAGGCACGTTTTGTAAGGTAACCAGGCTACTTATATAATGATTATAGAGCCTACTTATAATATTTTATTGACTTAGGACAATAAGTATTGTTTATGGAAGTAGTTTTTATATTGTTCTGTGCAGAATTGTAGAAAAACAGAGAGAGAAGCGTCAAGATGTGACTCTACAGGAGACATTCACCTTCAGAGATGAGAGCATAGATGCATGGCTTTCTCCTCAGCTTGAACTTTGAGTAGAGTATTTTTCTTATGGGCAAGTCATATATTTATTATTTCTAATTTGGGTAAGTAGCTTAATAGGAGAAATTCAGGCTTGGTAAGAATGATCACAGCAGTTATATCTCTTTAGAGATTTTAGAGGATTTAGATGTTTGTATCTAATACTTACAAATACATATACTAGACATTCATAAATATTAATCCAGTTTATAATCAAGTATATTACAAGCATGCTAAAACTTTTCAGTAATTGCTTATCAGCAGCATACTGACAAAACATTTAACTAGCGCCTGGTATACTTTTGACACACAATCCGGTTTTATTCTCACAACACCAAGAGGTATAATTATGTGCTTGCCTCGGAGAAGCTAAATAACTTATAGAGCTGTGAAGCTACAGTGGCTGGCAGGAGTTATTTCAGGTGCATATCTAGCGCATAATCTTTTTTATTTCCTGACTATCAGAACCTATGACCATCAGGCCTTTGTTTTAGCCGTTGATTAATAGGGAGCTTGTAGCAAAGTCCCCAGACTCTCCTCTGTTCGTTCTCTTCACTCGGATGATCGTCATCTAGGTACCACGTGAGGTGGTTGTGCAGTTAAACGAGGTAAAATGCAAAATATATAAGCACATTTTGATTGAATCAAGTTGAAATGTCTTTTTGTATTAGAGGTTTCAATCTACTAACAGACTGTACTAAGTCAATTATTACTTTTCATTGAGACACAAGTAGAGTCCAAATTTTCATTACGTTTAACCTAATGTCTCCTATTACTCTATTGTCTCTTTTTCATAGTTAAAGCCTAGCAGGTATATGCCTGGAAATATGATGGGTTATACTTAATAACCCAAACTTGGTTGTTAAAAAACCATTCTCTCTTATGCAAACTTTCCATCCAGGTCTAAATCATTTCAGAGAATGATGATCCAGTGAAGTTCACTGACTCTTTTTAGTTGTCTACTGCCCCAGGTAGGTTCCATAAAAGAAAGCTGAAAATTAAAACTGGCTGAATATGCTGATGAGATGAAGTTGTGCACCCATAAAAAAAATGCATGGGAAATTTAATATGTTCTAAAGGACATCAGGAGTACTTATTATGAAAACATTTAAAAGTGAAATAACTAAATTTAAATTCAGCACAAAGAATCATGGCTTTAGATTTGTTAGATCTTCTTAAGTATAGACTAAAGTCTAAAGTATAGATATTTTCTGCTTACTGTATCTGTGAATAGTGAATCAGCTAAGATTCGAGGGGTGGAATGGACAGGTAAACCGATGAGAAACATGCTCAAGGAAGCCTTGGACAGTTTCTATGTCAGACTCATTTCCTCTCTGGCAGGGGAAACGCAGAATGGGAAGTTTATTACAATGTTAGACCTTCATTATGACTGTACTTAGGGAAAAATCTGTCTGCTGTAGCAAAAGTAGGATGATATAAACTTTCTGATAATTTGATGCCTGTCACTTGAACACGATTTTTGAAAACCTAAAGAAATCAACCACAATTTCTAAAAGAAGTAATAATATCTATATTTTAGCTTGCCATTTATGTAACACCGAACTCTGACTTAATTGTAGAATTAGTAAACTTTATCGCTTTCTGCCAAAAGTGTCACAAGCAAAAAAAAAGTCAATATCTTTTAGTAAATTCTGGAAAATTATGTTGTATGTGTAAATCTATTCTTGTTTTACTAAATACTGAATGAACAATTAGTAATTATGATTTATACATTTTCTTGAGTTTTAGATGGACAGTGAAGTGGTTTGCATAGGTATTATACTTTTAAAAATAAAAAAGGAAATTTAAAATGTGATATAAATATAATAAAAAACAAAATAAGGATAATGACAAGGTAAAAATGGCACTATGTTTACCATATACAGTGAGGCCCTGTGTGAAAAAAATATGGACAACTAATTATTATTGACTTGAGTGGTGACCAAAGCAAAAGAGACAGACAACTTTTCATTTTCTTATTCAAGAATACACAGTTAATCTGCTGAGATATGCGAGGTGCTTTTGAAATTAGTATCCTTTTCTAAAGTAAGATACAAAACTAAGTGTTCTTGAATGGAAAGCTCAAGTTCTACAAGAGAATTGCACTGCTTACTGATACTGCATTAGAATTCAGTCCTTTTGTGAATTCGTATTGGTCTCATTTCAAAAGCATTATATTTTCCTTTTGCATGATGGCAAAACAAATATAATGAATCAATGAGGCAGTGATTGGGATAAAGTTATGCAAGAACTGAGGAAATTTAGAATACATGAAGCAGCCTAAGTGAATCGGAGGACTCTGGGTCCAGTTAACATTTCAATTATTCTTGAAAATTGATAAATTGCCTAATACAGGTGTCTGACATTCCAAACAAAGTGAAAAAGTTAATGTAAGCATAAAAAATCTACTTTGAAATCCTAATCTTTAGGACTATAGGATGTAGGTGGGATTTAGGAGGTTATTAAGTCTGAGAGAGGTGGCTTCATAAGATATTAATAACATTATAAAAGGCACCATAGAAACCGTTCTCACACTGCTTCTGTTCCTAGGATTGTAAGAATGACATTTTTGTTATTTATTAGTCACCTGTTCTATGATACTCTCTCAGTACTTACATAAATAAAATGCTCTGCGTATCTCTAAAAATGGGAACCTGTCCTTTCCCCAGTTTTTTCCTCTCACGTCTCTACCTCACATCACTTTCTACCTAACCTGTGGAAGAATTTAGGGCTGATGGTAAAAACCAGTGCACAATGGCTTCAGATTTTGCTCTAAGACACTGAAGGGATGGTGGCAACAGCTATAAGAACACATGATATCGAGAAGACGAGGGCGTGTACAAGAGGCAATAACTTCCACGTTAGACACTTTCAGTCAGAAGTGCTTTAGGGATTACCAGGTGGAGGTGAGTGGCTAGTTGAGCCTGGTTTCATGAAGAGAGAAAATTGTTTTGTTTTTTTTTTCTAATTTTATTTTAAAGAGAAACACATAGTAAAAACACTGATACAGAATTTCAAAATAAGATAATAGGAAATTAACGTTGGTAATTACACTGCATGTAGTTATCTTCAAAGTATTTGCTCAGATCACAAGATATATGGATGCAAAATGGAGCGTTAGAGTCTTTTTCTCGTAGGTGTAGCTACACATATTAACTTCAAAATCATAAGAATTTTCAAAAGTAAATAAAAATATATTTTCACTCCTAAATTTGAAACTTGCCACAGAATTGTAGAAATTCATGAGTGAGATACTTCAGATATCATCTATTCGGCTTCACCGATTCTTTTAAACAAGTAGAGAGTACTTAGCACAAATTACTATGGTATCATTATATATTAACTTGGATTTTACATTCTCTTCCCAATACATTTTCATGCATCTTACAAATAAATTTCCATACACATGTGTTAATGTACTAGCAATTCTGTAGTTTTGGTACTGTATGATTTAAAAAAGTGAGTTTTACCCTCTGATCCTTTTATCATTCTTTAGGATTTGTGAACTTGGCAAATAGGTCTATAAATTATTTTCTTAATATCCATCAATTTGATAAATCTTAGATAGCCACATGAGTTCCTTAGTGGAAATGACAAGTCTAACAAATATACCTTAGCAACACCTTCAATCTATCCTTCTATCTTAAAATCTAAAGCTTTCTCAAAAGTTCAGATAAAGAGAATGTAGTATTGAATGATACAGTATGTTTTGTGATTCCTTACTGGGAAAGAGTTACAGGGTTTTTAATTTTTCCCTTTTACTGTATGAGAGTAAATTACAACAGCTTCTAGAAACAGAATTTTTAACTCTTATTAGATTGAAATTTTTTTCCCTATTATGACTTTAAAACTCCCCAAGCAACTAACAAGATTATTATATGAAATATGACAAGACAGATGGAATCAAAATTTTCCAATTTTGTATTATGTCCATTCACAGGCTAGTATATCTCACCCATTTAAAGAAATTCTTCCACTAATAAAATTTAATTTTCTATACCACTTTAAGGCATTAGACTTTTGGTTAAAATTTATACTTTTTATATTTATATAGTGTGTATAAGAACTGTATTTTTTGTCTTTTTGAGACAGGGCCTCACAATGTAGTTCAGTCTAGCTTTGAACTCACTTTGTAGTCCAGGCTGGCCTCGAACTCACAACAATCCTTCTGCTTCAGCCTCCTGAGTGCTGAGATTACAGGCATGTGCTGCCACACTCTGCATACCCACTTTCAAGGGCAGAACCAAGGGACCTAACTTCTTTCCATTAGGCCCCTACTTTTGAAATGTTCCTCCACCATCCTGGATCCCCAAAGGACTAGCCCTTCACTTACCTGGGTTATTACAGAGCCAAATGACAGCATAGGGCTTTGTTCTAGTTTTCATTAATTAATATTAATCCAACCTTCCAAAATTATGCAGGTTAGTGTCATCAGGAAACAGTAGTTGAAATAAAGAAATCTTTTTTAAAAAATGTCTTGAGGCTCTTCTTCATTTTCCTTTACCTACTCTCCCTTTCTAGGTACTTCTTATCATGTGATAAAAAAAATGACATTATGTATTGCAGAGTGTAATTATAAGGTTTACTTTTACTACTGACAATTCAAGTCATACTGTGAGGGAACACAAGATTAATAAAAGTCGAATTGCATAAACCTAAAAATTAACTTTCCAAAATGGAGATTACCATTAAACACTTTTCTACATGTGTTTTGAGTGTATAAGCTACATATATTTTTATCACCTGTTATAAGCCTTTTATAACAGATGAAGGAAGTATTATAAACATCATAACACCTTTAATACAATTAGAAAAACAAACTATACTCACCTTTGAAAGTTCTTCTGTTTTATCAAAAGAGATATTAGTATCACAGGACCCTCTTTATTAGCACTTTGAATGTGACTGACTAGTTTAAGCTAAGATATGGTTTAATGCACTGCTTTCAAGGAGTTAGCCAAGTAAAATGAATATTAAACTATTTTAAATGTAGAAAGGATATTTTATATTTATTACTCATTGACTGATCTTTTTCATTTATTACATATTTAAATATGTGGGTGCATTAAGTTAAATAACATATATTATGAAATTAATTACACCTGTTTATTCTTACTTTTTAAACACAGCTTCTAGAAAATTTTAAATTACATATGACTCACATTATATTTGTATAGGGTTGTTCTCTTTTAGGGAATTAAAAAGTCTGAGCCAATTTAAGACATTTTTGATGTATACAAATCACTGGGAAGAGCTAGTATTATTGAACTATGTCTATGGGAAAATGGTATTCTGGCACAGTCATAGATAGCATATGCCAATGTTTTATTAAATCTGCTCAATAATGTTTTTTAAGCCACTTGAAACTATTATTTATTTTACATTGTAATTTTACACAAGTCCTCAGAAGACTTTACCTTCACCAACAACACCATTATCAACAAAAACATCATATTCTAGCCTACCAGTGGAAAAACTCAATTCAGAAAATGAATCTGAAGCAATCTGCTCTATGCTATTCCTGGTCTTCTATTACTGATTGACCCTTAAGTCTTCCCAGGTACTTGTAGTAAGTCAGTCCATCCCATGAAATCAGCAATTACTGCTATTCAAGCCTCACAGCTAGCATCATGCTGCCTGACACTGATCAATGAACAAACATGAAACATTTACTCCAGTTGTGGGACTCCAGTTTTAACATTTATTTATCAGTACATGTTTGTGATATATAGTGAAGACTTCCATTGTGAGTATTTGATACATGCATATGACACAGTTTCCTTCTTCCTTATGTCTCCTTCCTTGTCTCCCTCCTTTGACCCGTTTCTTCCCTCAATCCCTTGGATTCCTTCCCATATGGAGTAAATCTGTCTCCTTGTTTCCCTTTATCTTTCTCTTATTTTGTTTTTTATTTATACTTTGCAAATCTCATATGAGGGAAGCACACTGTAATTAAGCCTGTGTGTCTGATTTATATCACAATTGCATTTTCAAGGTGCATCCATTTTCCCATCAATGATTCAACCAAATCTCTATAAATCAGTCTAAAACAGCCAACAACATCCATGCCACAGAATACAAGATAGAAGTTGGCTTGCCTTGATAATTCTTCCGCCTAATCAATTATTCTGTGACCTTTAAACTGAGCCTCACACAAGGTTCTGGGGCATGGACAAAATGTGTCCCTCTAGCCTAGTTTACAGTAGTCTTTATTTTCATCTGAAATCTCATGAGGATAATTTTTACTGCCCACGTTCCATAGGTATTTTTACATCCTACTCCAATTACCCATCAATCTCTGTTTACAGAACCCTAAATTGTCAATCCCTTCTAAACTCTTGCAAACTGACTTCAAAGGATTCTGATCCACAAGGTCAGGAACAGTCACATCCCCAGCTCCACTTTTGCTACTGAATTTCGGTATTCATCACATTTTTTTTCTTGGGGCAAAATATCTGGTACCTGAAACTTAAAGCAGGAGAGATGTATTGCGGCTCCTGGATGCAGAAGCTTCAGTCCGTGGCCAGCTGTGTGTGGGGCTGATACACCATGGTGCAATGTCATGGTAGAGCGGAGCTGCTAACCTCATTAGCGCTAAGAGGAAGCGAACAGGGGAACAGATTGGGAAGGAGGGACCAGTTATCATTCCCACAGTTGCATCCTGACGACCTACTCACACACACACACACAAGTATGCTTTATTAATCTCTTTGACATTTTTTCAAGTCACTCAAGCTGATGATCAAGATTAACCACAACACTGGGGAAGTGTATGCTCTGTCCATATATCTATACTACACCTTGCATTAAAGATATTTATATCTGTAGTGGGGAGAAGATGAAGAAAAGCAATTTTGTCACCATCACTCTTATAGTTTGAATGTATTCATTCCCTACAAGGAAACATAAACTTAACCACATGGTTGATTAAGTTATACACAGCATTTTGATAGGCTTGCAATAATAAAAGAGAATATATTAAACAATTTAAATGTTAAAAGTTTATTTTCCCACTCGGGAGACTGGAAACCCAAAATCAAAGTACTGAGTGATGTTAGTTTCTTCAGAGAACTCAGTCCTTGGCGTGTAGACTGCTGCCTTCCATCTCGGTCACCACATGGCCCCTCTTCTGTGTTTGCTTGCCTGGTGTTGCTTTCTGCATGGAGTTGCTTCTCATAAAAATGCCATCAGATTAGGACTTACCAGCTGGATTAGGGCCCACCCTAACACCTTATTTTATTGTAAAAAACCTCTTAAAAACCTTATCTGAAAATAAAGTCCATTCTGAGGTACCAGGGTTAGAAGTTCAACATTTGGAAGGAATAAGTCTGCTTTTAGCAGTAGTTTTCTCTATAGTAACTTTCAGTAAATTGATTAACAGAGTTTCTAATTTTTCCATAGAGGAATAGTCACTATTTCACCAGTGCCACCCAACACACACACTTAACATGTTCACCTTCCATCAGAGTTTTGCCATCTCTTCTTTTGTTGCGTCAGCTACAAATAAAGTCTGTATTCATATCTTCCAAGGGTTTTCTCAATCTATTTACCTCACTTTCCCCATCTCTCTGAATTTATCTTCTATCCTTTGACCTCTTACTGCAGCCCCTGTGCCACTGTGACAGTGCTTCCCGGGGTTTACGTACTTGCTGTCCCTCGGCCAGCAATGTTCTCCTTCCCACTTCACTCTTCTTTCAGTTCTTCTTTACTGAACTGTGACCTGAGGACACCCACATCCTCTCTATAACTTACATCCCCCACTTTCACTTTCCATACATACTTTATTCCTGTGGCTTTCACCAATACTATACCTTGTATTTTATTTACTGATGGTATTTATTACCTTTCTCCCCACAAGAATACATGCTAGATTTTTGTTTGTTCTATTGACTGATGCATTTCTTCCAATTAGGACATTTTTTGGTAAATTGCAGACGCTCAATATGTACTTTGATCAAAATGAATAAAATAATATTGGAGTTCAGTATTTTAAGATCTTTTGATCTTATCAGGACAAGAAACAATGTGATGCAGTGGTCAAGTACAGAGGCCTTGGAAGTAGAAACGAATCCAGCTACACAGCCTACCAAGAGTTTACCACGGAAAGGGCCTTTTGCATGTTAAGAATTAGGGTAAGTCAATGAGCTGAAATTAATTACCTTCTTAAAAGGCTAACGAGATTAAATGAGTTAGACGGTTGGCAGAGTGATAGATATATTGTGGTTCCATATCCATGTCTGATCTCAGAGAGAGATTGTTAAAAGTGATTTACCGGATCTCCTTGGGAAAGCACATGAGTGGGATCTGTCATAATGCTCAGATTAAAATAATCTGTATCTATAATGCTGAGTGAGGGCTGGGGATATAGCTCAGTGGAATAAGCGCTTGCCTAGCAAGCGCAGGGTCCTGAGTTCGATCCCCAGTACCGCAAAAACAAACAAACAAACAAAACAAAACAAAAAAAACAAAAAAAATATAATGCTGAGTGAAATCATGTTTGTTTGTTTTCAGTTTCACTGCATAGAGTTCCTCTTTAAACCAATAAGTGATGGCAACTTACTAGCTTATTTTAGTTTCAAAGCTGAAAAGCAAATAAAACACTGAAACTGGTTTTTTGTTGTTTTGTTTTGTTTTACTATCCTTAGTATCTGCTTTCAGTCATACAGCCCATTTTATCTTTTTAATGTCCATTTCTACCTTGCATTTTCGGATGAGGTGACTTGCATTCAGAATGGTATAGCCATGGAACATATCTTGCATTCTGAAAAGTTTCTTAGAGAATTGTGTGATGGGTAAAGGATCTGTAAATTACTCTGTCTGTACTCTCAGCTTTTATAAGTAGGGGTAGTAAATCCAAGGCTTACACATGGCCAAATTTAACTATGCCTCTTAGGAAACCAGGAAATATCTGAGATATAGTAGGGAGTGAATCCATCTTGGCCCGGGGATTCTGGAAGGTGTATGTTTTCCAGGGGAGGATTGGCTGAGTGGGTGTAAATGGCCACAGCTCACATTTCTGAAGGGAGCTTTGCATAAGCCAACAGCCCAGCTCTTTCCATTACAACACCCTAAACCTTCTTTTTACTAATGATGGATTACAATCCTGGTAATGCTGGACTTTAGTCTCCCACTGAGAAAGTGCCTTGGTTCTTAATGGTCTCCTAAACAGTAAGTACAGACTCACTGGTTCTCTGTGAAGATTCCTTGGGATTTAAATTGACTTGCATTTGTGAAACTACGTTTGAATTTATAACCTAACAAACTGGCACAGACTATTTTGAGAGAACACAACTCACACATGATCCACCTTCTCCTCACAATGCCTTCAAAATAATCATTTGGTTAAGGCTTTTATATTTCCTGAGACGAGCTTTCTTCCTTTTGCTTTTTCCTGAATGAGGAAGTGCTTATAATCTCACCTCTTAAATTACATTTTAAGGCCTCACAAACCTTAGTAAAGGAAGGGACAGAGTCAGCACTAATTTCATAAACTATCTGTAAGGGAATTAATTGCAACCTTATTTTTCTTTTTAGAAAGAAGTTGTAAAGAAATCCCATAAATTTTGAAAGAGGAATAAATTCTTTCTAAAAAGGGGTGAGAACTGTAGTAAAATGTTAAAATAGCACAAATTAAACTTGACTGGACTCTCCTGTAAAACCAAACCTAGCAAAAGCATAGTAAATACCACTCTGAAGAAAAACCAGTGTCTCTCTAGCAATAAAACCAATTAAAATATAACCATAAAACATATACTAGGTACAATTTCAATGTTTATTAAGATGATAATAATGAACATTATTTTTACTTACTAATATTCTGATTTTAGGTGCATGCTATATCTGTAAACCTAAACTATCTCATGTATAAAATTATGTTCATTAGGATATCCTCAATAATTCCTTTTTCATCTCTAAAAGTTTGTCATTCTGTGGCTTAAAGAAAGAGAAAGTATGGAGACTCATTATAATACCTAGGGCCAGTGATATAGTTTAGTGGCTCAGTGCCTTAATATATATAATAATAATAAATTCTATTCAAGTATTTTAAAAATGCCTGCTAAAAATAAAACGTTCTAGAAGAGATATAAAATAATGGAATGTGCACTGGAGATTTGGAAAGAGATACAATTATCTTTTAAGTTCAACATCAAGAATACCTAGATTTGTCATTTTGCCAAGAAACATATATACTTATATCTATATTTGTGTCTATGTCTGCAATGGTTTAACAACTGGTGGTCAACTTATAACCCCCACTTTAACTGAGTAAGCATGGTGCTGGGTGTGGGAGGTCCACCTGAGGACTGTTGCCAGCAGCATAAAAGAAAAAGTTAGGCTGTTGGGGGTTGAGAAAGGCTGTTGGGAGCTGGTAGACACTGCAAGGTGCTTTTGGAGGAGCTTGTCAGGATGGTTTTCCTGATGAACTTGGCTGTTTTCATTCTCCAAGGAGGTCAGGACCTTGTTGGTACTGAGAACAGCTTCAGTTCACTTTGGGGGGGATCTAGTCCTTACTCGGAGCATCAGTTCCTGACTTTGGAGAGAAAGAAGGTGCACAGCTCAGTCTCCTGAAGAAGCATGCTGCCTTGGCTTTCCTGATGGAAACTCAGCTGTCTTCATCATTGGAGGAGCTCAGGACCTCACTGTTGCTAAGGATGGCAGTGGTACTTTTCAGGGGAGCTCTGATTCTTACTTTATGCATTGCTTCCTGGCTCCAGTGCAGATCCCTTGACCTGCTAGCACAGATTCTTCATCCCACTGGTGCAGACTTCCTAGATTCTACCACTGACCTTGGGCCTTCCCAGCACAGATCCATGAAACAGACCTGCATGAGATATTGTTATGGGCTCTGGGCCTCCAGTTGGATTCATAGGAGGCATTGTTGTGGGCTTTAGGTCTTCAGCTGGATTCATGCAGGACATTATTGTGGGATCCAGGCCCTCAGCTGGATTCTTTGGTCTCTAATGTGTGGACAGATTTCCTGCATTCCCTTGTACATGATTCTTTGGTTATTATATTTTTATAATTATTATATATAATCTCATAAAAATATGTGTCTTGTATTATATTGTTCTCCTTACTAAAAATTCCAAACCAAAACAATGTCTGTGTCTATGCCTATACCTATGTCTATGTCTACCTATGTCTATACAAGCATAGATACACATATGTGTGGTCCATGACATGGCCTAAGACTGTATTACTGCTACACTACAAAGAGGAACAATTCAGAAATTATTATATACCTATGACAAAATGAAACACATAATGATTTTAGCAGATTTCTCAGGCTTTTTGCACAGAATCCTAAGACTCCTTGAATTTGGCAAACTTTTGTATATTATAACAACTGGGCCGCATGGTAACATTCAAATATTCCAATCAGACTTGAAGCACAAAATGCAATCCAAAGTATGCACTATACCATGTTTGTCCAGCAAAATCTTTTAATTTCCTTCTGATCTAATATCAGCAAAGAGAGATAACCTATAGTATCTTTCAGTACTTGGTAAACAAAAAGTTAAGACAGTTATGTAATTACAACAAGACCTTTGGCAAAGTTTTCAACTTTTGGTAACCTCTAATTTACATGTGCTTTCTTTGGATTTTAAAGTCTGTCCAATTTTGTCTGGTTTTGGAACATCTTCCTTGGAGGTCAAACAGTTCTTTTGAAATTTCGACAACTTCTTCCCCTCCCCTTGCATGAGCTAGAGCTACAGTTCACTCCGAACTTCATTTTTCCAACAAAAAGCCCCAGTAGAAACAGGATTTTTGAGGTGTGATCTATAGTTCTTTTTTCTCTACTTCATTTCAGTCAAGATTTGAAAAACACTAAGGGACATGGCTCCCCATTGGCATGGATTGCCATCCATAAAATATTCCCCAGCTCTAAATAGGCAAGCTCATTGTGATTTGCAACCCTCAGTGAAATACCACTGGGCAACATTGCTGTTCTGTAATCTTTAGCACTATTTACTATGCTTGACTCTTAGGGTCTTTCATATTTAACCACATCTTTGTATCTTGTAACTAGTTAGGTAAACATGTATATTTTATTTCACTTGAAGGTGCCAAGATTTGTGCATTAAATAGGCATTTTCTGTTAACTCATTCACTGATAAAGGTTAAAACTGTTAAGGTCTCCTTTTTATATGCTCTGTTGGACAAATGGATTGAGGTAGGTGAACATTTTCCTCAGAATATAAAATGAAATTACACTTATATGAGCTCAAATATACACATTGAAAACTGAAAACTGGTTATTTAATTTTGTTAAAGGGAATATTTTTCCCTTTCTAAGCTTCTAAATTTAAATGAAAATAAAAATTATTTTTACACATATACAAATTTAACAGCCCCATTTCCTTATACTATCCATTTAATTTAGTGCAATAAAACATTTAGAGATATAAGGAAAACCGGTATTCTTTGTTAATCAATTAGTCCATTATAACACTTTATGGAATCATATAGCGACCTCAATGATTACCTTGTCCAGTGAAACACATCTATTTTATAGTTAAAAGTATTTCTGAAAGTAGACATTAGAGGGCTAGTCTTTTAGATCTGTGGATTATTACTTTGAAATGTAAAAGTATTTTAGATATATTTCCAATAACATTTATATAATCAAGTACATTCCTGAATAAGATCTTATATTACTTGGCATTTATCAGCCTTAGTGGAGTAATCCAAAGTCAATTCAACTTAGACAAAATACTTCTAGCTTTGGAATGACAAAATATTTTATAAATTACATTGCACACAACTTAACAAAATAAACTCTTATCACCTCAATAAGATCTCTCCAATTTTTCAATTCCTTTCCCCCTCCAAATTCCTTCATGGAAGCTCCTATCTATCTGTGACCCTGCAGTGCCCTAGGAGACCTCCTCAGTGATCCTGGGTAGTTCATAACACCTTAGTTGCTCTTTTCCATCTCTAAATGAAGTTAATTTGTTGTATATTTTATATTATGAGTGACCCATTCTCCTAAAGTATGTGTGGTTAAATGAATTGCACTTACAAATAACCAGTAGAGCCAGGTGTGTTGGCACACACCTGTAATTCAAGCACCCAGGAAGCTGAGGCAGGAGAATTGCCATGAGTTCAAGGCCAACCTGGGCTACAAATTGAGTTCAAGGCCAGCCTGAATTACATAGGAAGATCTTGTCTCAAAAAATAAATAACCAATGGCTTTTGAGATTTCTGATGTTAATGCCTTCTTTTAAGAAGTGGGATTAGTTTCAGACATTTTTCAGATCATATAAAAAGACAGTTCTGAGCAGGTAAATTGTTCATTGTTTTAAGATTTATGTACTGATATGCAAGCACTTACCACTGGCTTTGAACTGATTGACAAAACTACTCTACAGTGTAGAACATATGATTGTTTTCCAGGACTACACAGGTAATGGATATCTGAAAAATAGGAGATACATACCACAAGGACTTTGGAGTTGGCCCATATTCATACAAGGGTTTCTCTGCTTAGACAGGGGGAAAATGATGCTTAGATAGCTGGTTCTTTAAAGGAAAAATAGTTTATTTAGCCAGGCATTCAGTGAAATATGCTGTTGAGTCAGGGGGGGTCTTGTACCCAGTGGGCTGTTCTGTAAGCAATGAGTTAAACTTGAGCCGTGTGGTGCTCAACAGCTAGAATGCAGAGAATGCCATTTTAACCATAGAACCTGAGTTGTCCACAAAAGTATAAAGACATGTGCAAAAGTTACTAATTTCAATCTTTTTAAGACTTTGGAGGATAAGGATATGTTTCAAAGAGCTAAACTTAAAAATCCTAGGACATGAGGAACAGTGAGTCTTGGAAAGCCAGCGGAAATAGATTTCGCTATTTCCCCTCTCACATTCTGTTTCTCGTTCCACCCCTGTGATGACCCAGATGCATCTGTGAATCATCATCATCTCATTTTCTTCTTAGTTTCTTCTGTGTCCAAACATTTTGCCTTGGATTTTAAAAAATTTTTTTACGTCTTAACGATGTTTGCAGCACAGAATGATTACATTCCTTGTGTGGAGTTAGCGCACACACAGAACACATCATAATTCTTTACCCAGCCCCTTCCCTTCCGCCTTCCTCCAACTCTTGGTTGCTCTATACTTTTAAGACCAATGTTCTAAAATAACTCCATCTTCTCTTGAAATAGTTCTCATTTTAGCGGGCTGAGGTAGTGATAAGTTCACTGTCCTTAGAGAGCAACAATCGAAATCTATAGGGTGACTTAAGAAGAAGAGCTCTGCATCTGGTTTCAATATACTGAGCTTGCCTTGAAAAGGGAAGGGATGGATCCACCATTTCTAAAGACTTTCTAAATTTATATTAAAGATTTATAAACTGCACTGACTAATACACAGGATTTAAGACACTCAGTTTTCCGTCTTGCTTTTCACAGTCCCCTTTGCCTTTGCTCAGCAAACTGGCTTCCACTAACCCTTTTCAAAGGGGTCATTTCGTTTCCCCAGAGAAATCACTTTCTAAATCTGCTTTCATTCACCTGTCTTATCTCTTACTTTCTGCAATTATGCTCCAGCTCAAAGCCATAGATGGTTTCCTAGCAAATGCTCCTCTCCAGAAGCATTTCCATCTCTAAATTGCTATGCTCTTATGGTCTAGCCCCTACAGTGCAGTCCAGTAGACTGTTTTGTAATAACATGATGACTTAAAGGCGAGATTTTATCTTGAGAGCACTATTAGGGTGCTAAGTAAACAAATTGAAACCGCCTAGCAAACATAAAGCATAATTTTTGAGAATAGGGAAGCGGAGACTGGGACCCTCTCCCCCAACCTAAGGAGGCAGTCTTGCTCTTGCTGTTCCACTCCTGTCAAGATTCCCCATCTTCTGTTACTTCCTATCATCCCTGGTACTCAGCAGAGAATGGTATATGTGGGTATTAAGGAAAATGGTGACTGACTTGATATTAAGAGGAAATAGGAATTTTACGTGGCTCTGAAGTTTCCCATACTATTTCACAATGATATTGAAATTTTGAAAGAAACAGCAGAAGTAACTATGAAAAGCATGCCGAAATTCTCTACTTCATTCTATTGGATGATATCTGAGAGTTTCGGGAAGAGCCAAATCAGTTAGCATTCAGACTTGCAGGGTTTTCTACTAGTAGAAATGCATTGCAGATACAACCGCTGCATTAGTCTTGAGTTCTTTTTTTTTATCTCAGGAAAGAACCCAAAAGAATGCAGAGTGAGGGACAAAAAAAGAAATGATGAGGAGCTAATTGCATGTTCAGCAACACCACAACAATTGCTCCAAGACCTGACCCAGTGAGAAGGCCTGCATGAATCATGAGGTGGAAAACAGCCCTGGCGTTCGGGGGCTAACCGCAGCAGCATCACGGGGGCCAGCAGGCACGTAAGTGAGACGCAGAATCCACAAGTCCGCAATGTATGCTTTTATCTTTTTAAAAACCACTTACCTGAGTAAGAGAGATAGTAATTGCAAAAATGAGATCACGAAAGTGCTGACTCTGTGGTCTCACTGGAAGGTGCTGGCAAGCTGTGAACTGTGCCAGGAATAAAACCTAAAAATAATGGGAGACTACGTATTTCAGACAAGCTCCCCAATAACTTTCCCCCAAGTTAAGTCCAGAGATATTTTCAGGTCTGAAACAGTACGTATAAAGATAAGACAAAACGGAGCAATATTTCCGGCTTTTGTTCATCCTTTTTTCTCTTCCTTCCAACTCTAGCTCACTCTGTAGGTTGATCATAAGAGACTAAGTATTCTGTGAAGTATTTTCCAGGTAGATAGACAATCAAAGATTGTTAAGCAATGGAAAGAACTCAATCCTTTAACATATCTGTATGTTTCATGTTTATTAAACATCCGGTAAATAATGAAATACTGACACTTCACTAAGAAAAAGCATATAACGTCCTATCATTATCAGTATAGCAATTGTTAAAAAATCTCCAACACCATTGTTACAAGTGCAGAACTTTTTAAAGAATGACTGAATTCATATTTCTCTTAAAAATATTTTAAAATACGGTTGAGTCACATTTTCTAAACTTCTTATATTTTTGTTTGGCAAAAGTTCACACTTAGCAATTTTTCCTCTACAATTATTGTTCCAAAAGGAAATTCCAAAGTGTTGGAATACTATTAATACCGGCATATAGGTATATATTCTGAATTCAATTTAAAAAGAATCAAGTTATGCACAAGGAAAATTGGTATATGAGTTAGCTAAAATATGCATGACATTGAGACAATATTGAAACTTAATTAAAATCAATAAAATACACCTTTCATTATTTATCCATCCTAATTAATTTCTTTACTTGATCATTTTATAACATAAAAATACAGAAGACAGGGATGAAAATATGTCAGAACTAGTTCTAAATTACAATGTATTTTTACTTTGACTCCCCGCTCTTAGGCAATTGATACATTTGTTTTACAAATAATTTTGCATGAGTTAATGCTTTCACTACAATTTACAGAAAGAAATAATGAAAAAATTGATTTTTAAAAATAATTACACTTAAAATTTTGTGTAAAAAGACAAATTACATTTTGTGACTTTAGAAAGGTATAAAATACGACTGTTCATCTAATTTTAGCTTTTGAAAAATAACAGAGAGGTTTTACAGGCAAACAGTTTTGTGAGAAAATAGGTAAAAGTTTCTAGTTTGTAAAGAAAACATTTCTGTTATGAATTATAGAAGGTCGTTATGTCCAAACAAAAAGATCACTAGGTCAGAAGTAGATTATATTGATAAAGTCCATTGGCAAGTTAATAGTTTGAAAGTTGATGCATAGCAAACCCAGAAAACTTTGCTGTATTTGACACATGAAAAAGAAAATATTGTTAATAAGGAGAGTTTTAAATAATAATTAACACTTTCTGATTCTTGAACTCATTATTCCCTATACCAGTGCCTTAAAAAATATTTTAAAGTTTATTTCGAGCTTATTGTTAAGAACAATCTGCAAAACCATACCTAATGACACTTGTGGTAAAAATCATATATAATTTATGACGTAAATAATATAAATTGCATACATATATCTATTCAAAATTTATTTTATGCATAAATATTCATGTAAAGGATAATACTAACTCGATGAGCAATCCCTGGGTTTCTGTACGGTTCTCTTTCTCTTTCCTGAACCCTAAGGCCACTCTCAGCCCATAACAAGGAAGAAGGAGAAATTTTTAAAAACTGCTGACCTAAGTTCAGGACAGAACACTGAGTTCATGCCTGAGGAGACGAGTTTTCTGCCCACAAGGTCTGGCTAAATTAGGTTCATGTGGAATGAAGCCGAGACCGAGTGAGGTGGGGGAGGTCAGACTGCAGTCCCACGGGGCTGACAGCAGAGAACGCCATCCGTCTTCTTGGGACATTGTCAGCCTACACCAGGGTTGGGCATTGGAAACCATGTGAGCAGATCACCAAGAGAAAAATACCCAGAATCAGTCAGGAAGCTTCCAGATATGTAAAGCTGTGTACGAACTCAAGGCAAACAACCTCGAAAGAAATACGCCAAGGGAAGTCTTTATCTTCCGGGCGGTCATGCTTCATCTCTGGTTAAAAGGGTTTGCAAGCAGGTATTCTTTCAGTGTTTGTATTATTCCAGTGTCTTAACTGTTAATTTTACTTTGAAATGCAGGATAAGTTGGCATAAAATGTGTAAAAATATATTATGGGAAGATGATGATATTTTGAAAATAATTTTGCTAGGGAAGATTGTACCACAGGGAGATTTCTACTAAAATTCTAAATGACTATTCTGGGTATCTTCAAGAGGTTTATTTTTTTTTTTTTAAGACAAGGTCTCACTATGTAATTCAGGCTGGCCTGGACTCACTATGTATGTAGCTCAGGCTGTCCTTGAACTCGCAGCAACCCTCCTGCTTCAGGCTCCCTAGTGCTGAGATTATAGGCACGCACCATCACACGTGGCATTTCAAGAGTTTTTATAATTGTGCTGGTCATATTTAATTTCATGCAAAACATACCAACTTCTTTTTCTTTGATAATGTCATATTTCTAATCACTTAATTGATAACATTTATTAGACATGGGGTGGTTATATTTGAGAGAAATAGAAAAATATCCAAAACTTGAAAGGGAAAAAGGAAATATGAAGGCGACTGTAAAATCTGTGTATAATAATAGGTGCCATTTATTGGTATCTTGGGAACATTTGGGAATGTCTCTCACCATTTTTCAGAGCTATATATGTTTCTTTAAAGCAACTCTGAGGTAGGTATTATTTCCACAAAAATGACTTCATTGAGTCTCACAAACATTATGTAGAACAACTGTCCTAGGCCTTGCAGCCCGCAAAGATTTAAGTGGAGAAGTACCCCGAGGAAGTGTAGCTCTATACTTACACTCTTAGCGGCCACCCTACGCAGCTCTCTGTGTACGTGATGAAACAGTGCTGAAGCAGTTAACTGTGGCCAGATATGGAAAGACAGAGGCAAGTGGAATGAATGAACAGAATAGGAAATTTTATGCCCGGCAGTTTCTCAAATTACCACTTGGTGGCAGTTGTAGTTCAGCACAGCTTATTTAAATCCAGAGTCAGAGGGTTGACCAAAGTCCCTAAAGATGGATATGGAGTGAGGAAACTGTATTATCTCTGTTCAAATATATAGGCGGTTTGTAAATCAAATGTAACTCTTAAAGTTACTGTTTTGACTCTGGCTCAACCCAAAAGTGAAATATTATGTATTAACATTCTCATAAATTCCTTCTTTCTCCCTGTATCTGCCCCTGTAAATCATCCTGATAAGAAGGTAACCCTCTGTCAGGAATTATATACGTATCACTTTGTAAGAAGACACCCTCGTTTTTCTCTTTAGCCATTATAGAACTTGAAAACACAACACAGAATTAAAGTAAAATAGTTACCTTTAGAAATAATTTTGATATTAGGCAACAATCAGGTGCTAGTATTGAGCTAAGCAGCCTAGAACTTTGGAGTCAGGTCTTTACCTAAGCAATCCAATCCTAAGATGATTTTGAAGAACTCACAAGAGGCAAACACAAACAAGAAGTGAGTGACTAGCCCAATCATTGGGGGTTAACTAGTTACAATTAGCCCCCTCCTGGAGTTGCTGGAAAACCACATTTGCCAGTTATTTGGGCTTAATATTAATGAAGTTGTGCCTTCAGTTAAGCATCCAATCTCACCACCAACTGGTCGTCATGATGAAAGACATGAGTTTCTATAAAAGTCTAAATTCCTTCTGGTCTCTATGAACAGTTAAAAGGTCAAGTTAGCTGCCCTGGTTTCAAGGGCCAGCCAGATCCTCGGTGATTCTTCCCTAGGGTGGCAGGAAGAAAAGTAGAAAATATAAAGACAAGAGCCAGAAAAGGAGCTACACCCAAGTATGGGAATTGTTCCTTCAGAGTGAGCATAACAATAAATACTAGTAAATGTGGTCTAATTACTATTGTAGGAGCTGGTGCCATCAAAATAACAACTTCTCATCTTGGAAAGTGGCCGGTAGGAAGTGGAGAGAGGAGAGAGAATTGTGTCCCTTTCCTACCACACAAACAAAGGAGAAGCACAATACATAATTTATCTTTATTGACCCTTGAACTTCCCAGTACAGGAACCATTACCCACAAGAAGCTTTTGAACACTTGAAAATGTTACCGAGGGACTGGGAGACTGAGCCACTAGAAATTTTATATGATCGATTTTAATTCTTAAATTTCAAATTGATAGGGTTGACATACTTTTTCAGTTAAAAATAGTTTTATTGGTTTGGTAAGAAATCATGTTTCTTCCCATCGTAATATTGCATGGGCTGTTAGCATCATCTTACCGTGCAGACATGGGGTGCACCAAGTCCAGCGAGTATGTTGTCGTTCCTCACCATGTCAGTGGGTTAATTAGGCTGAGGTGATTTCCTGCAGGCAGCGTGCATCACGCTGATGCTTACATGAATTATAATTAGTTCAGTAACATTTTAATAATATATTCGACTCAATTATATATATAAAATAAGTATTGAAAACTTCCATTTTAAAATGAAGGCATCTATCTGGTGAATAATCAGTTGAAAGTGAAGACGCTAGCTTTGCTTTTGTTTTGTGATACTGGCACTTGAACTCAAGGCCTTGCACACACTAGACAAGTGTTCTTTCGCCAGGCTACCTCACCAACCCCCAAATGAAAGTGTTTTGGTGGACATAGTACAGAAAAAAGAATTTGGAAAAATATACTTCTGAATTTATTGATGAGGGGCAAGTCTATCTTGTTGGGCACATCAAAGTGTAAAAAGTACTTCTATTATGTAAAAAGTTCTTTTACAATAATAAAATAGATCATAGTAAATCCATAGTAAGTTTAATAAATTTTTTCTTACAATTCCAAAAAGCCAACAAGTTTAACTAACTAAAATCAGAATTAAATGTCTGACAAAAATATTTGAATAATATTTTCAGTAGTTTTTATTAAGAAGACAAATGCCTTGGTTTCTCACATAAAACAAAAATAATTTTTAGACAGGTGTTTCAAGAAATCAATGTTAAGAGAAAGGAAAGAAAGGGAAATTATGTATGTCTACAGAGAAATTATGTATGTATGTATATACAGGATAGCTAACATAGTTGAACTGACTTCTATTGCTTTACTGAAAGGAACAGTTAATGATTAATTATTTGATCAATCTTGCATGTCTCTATTTGTTCTCCTGAGAAACCACTTTGAGGATAACAATACGTAATACAACAACCATTGATAATTTCCCACCACTTGGTCTATAACTCTATATTGCTTGTGTTGTTCCTATGCTATTTTGTAAATGGCTGTGTATGTGTTAATATGTTTCCCTTCTTTCATTTTTAAAATAAATTAAAAAATCAGTGTTTCAGTTATGATAATTTTATTAGGTAATAATGAATAAAAAACTAAAATGCATGTTTTATAAAAAATTAAATATCTTCTACTAAGTCATAATGACCATACCAGAGGAGCATAAACATTTTCTATAAATATATATGACCAATTGGTTGAAAATTTTAAAAATTGAAAATCTTTTCTATAACTTTTATGTATCACATTACATAAGAAATACCATGCTATTAATGCTGTCAGCATGAGTTGTCTCAAAGTAGTAAAGCATGCCCAAATGTACAAATAAGTCTTCTCATAGAGTGACTTAGAAAATAAAGCCATAAGTATTTTAGACTTTTACTCTCAAGATGAATTTTATATAGATATGAAAATCTCAATTTCTATCTCAATAGACTCCAGCTACATTGAATCATATATTTGGATATACTGTCTTTGTAAAACAAAAGATGGATATTTTCTTCATTGCTACAGTGTACTTTATGTTTCAGAAAGAAAATGTGCTGTATTCTTTGGGAATCTGAAGAATCATGAAGGTAGTTTTGAAACTCATTCACATTTAAAAATAAAAGCCTTGAAAACACACAGACATGTACACACAAACACACACACACACACACACACACACACACACAGGCCATGGATCCTTGTCAATTATAAATGATATTCAATTCAATAACCTTGTGTTCTTTTCTAATGGCAGTTAAATGAGTAGTAGTGGGAGAACTTTATAAAGCTTTACAAGATTTTTGGAAACAGAAAAATACAGATAAAAAATGGGACTGTGATTTATGTTCTTATATATATGGCTTAAAAAATCCTAAATTTGAAGCTTCAAGAAAAGAAAGTCTTGTGACCTAGAGTTATGGTTGATACATTGTGTCAACTTGAGTCTAGAGGTTTGGCTGAGTGACTCAGCAGGAAGCCAGGGTGCTTACTTTGTATACATCCTGAGCCTGTGGAAGAGGAGGGCAGGGATTATGTGAGTGCTGCACACCCCCTGGGTGGGGGTAGCCTGTTTACAACGTAAGGGAGAGGTTGCTTGCTGCCATTCCTCCCTTTTGCTCTGGTTGTTTTTGCTGTGCTCTGCTGCCATGAACATTTGCCCTCTGCCATGTGCCACTCTGCTTCTGAACCAGCCAAGTATGGACTGAAACCTCCACAAACTGTAAGCTAAATAAAACCTTTCTTCCTTAATTTTGGGCATTGGGTATTTTGTCTCAGCAAGGAGAGAAAAGTCACTAAGACACCTAGATAACAATGAAAATTCAGGATGAAGTTGAAATTTTCCAAAATGAAAATCGATAAGAATAATTTTATTATTTTTACCTGAATCAATATACAGATGTTAATTATCACCAATATTATATAAATTGGCTGCAAAAAAATACAAGAAATTTTGAAGAAAACTTTGTTGATATGAATAAAATTTAGAGCTGCTGTTCAATTTATGAAATAGCTATTTTAAATTACAAAATATTAAATTGACAACAGTTAAAAACAGTTAATTTAGACAGATTGTTTGGAACTGAGCTGTTTTAGTTTTGGGGCAAACATTGCTAAAGAATGATAGAGAAGTTTTGCCAGTGTGGGTGGGACTATTAATAGAAAATGACTTGTGGTTTCCTCTGCTATTGGAATCATTTAAATAAAAGTGGAAAAAGGTAGGAGTGTGAGTCTACTTTTTCAGTGGTGAATTTTTGATATCAAAGTGCTTGTCACCTATTTGCTGCAAATATGTTATTGATTATATTTAAATGATGTATTAGTATATTCATTTAAGTAAACACTGAAATTAATTTTATAACTTCTTTTTTTTCTTTTTGTAGTTGCTGTAGCATTTAAAATTATGTGCTCTATGCTTATACTGAGCAGAATTAAGTTAGCATATGTTCAGAATTATTTTACAGGTGCACTAAACTCTGAAGAATTTGGGAATCTAATACTAATCTAACATCCTTGCAATATTCAGTTCCACACAGTAGCCTCAGAATGAGATAAAATATATATTTTACCACTTAGTAGAATACTTTCTTGGTTTCTTCTACTACTTAGGAATCATTTCCTTAATAAACACTTAGATACACAGTATCCATATTAAACCTATAACACAGATCTCCCTGGAACCCATGACTCCCTGTCCTCAGTACGGTTTCCAGGTGACCTTGTACATAGGACTTAATATCCTTCCCTCCAGAAATCTTAAAAATATGTGTCTTCAAGCTCTGACATCATGTTCAGTGGTGTGCGCATTCTAACAGACAGATGAAAATCCAGCTAAAGCACTGCTACCTTCCCTCTTCTCCGTGGACACAGAGTTGAATCTGGGTGTGTTAATGCGCTTCTGATGTCTGTCCACCATGTTCACCTAGTACCTGCTGGTGTATGATAACAGAACAGGACGCAAAGAAGCTGAAAGTGATCAGAAGTTACTGACAACACTAGTGATAATGACAGTTTCTGGATGTCTCTGTATCAGGCACATTTGCCCATTTACCTAACAACACAAAAATGGGATAATATTATCTCTAGGTGAAGGAAGGAAAACTAAGTGGTACCATTTAGAGAGGTACGTGTCTCCTAATATTACATAATCCGCCCAGAAACAGCAATGCTGGTTATCTTAGACATGCATCCTTTGATTGAAAAATGTAAGAGAATGAAGTGATTGACAAATATAGGATAAGTATGACTATTTACATGAAAATCATTACAAAAATAAGTTTTAAAGATAGGTCTCTGAGCAGTTGCTGTCTACTTAGTGAATGGCATGTTGCCTTATCTTTTATAAACTTAAAGAGGGGAAAGGAAGTCCAGTGGGTTTCTTTTTCTCTCGCCTCCAATCTGCATCTCAGAAAAAAATAGAATTATAGAACATAAGTCAAAAAGCTGAACTAAATGGACATACTTATCAGGCAAGGCCCAATTTGGAAAGTGTTTTTGAAGACTAACATGCAAAGAGAGACACAAAGTTTAATGATAAAAGGCATGCTCTGCAGGACTGAAATGTTATATAGTAAATTAGGTTTGAAATTGTTGTAATTCGTGTGTACATGTGGAAATAATAGAAATCTACTAACTAGAAAATATATCACTTCAATCCTGAATGCTCCCAAACATTTCATGAACTTTTATATTAGAATTCCAGTCAAGACAATAGCATAGATGTTCAGCAAAAGGAAAACTATTCTATAATTAGTTTCTTTCCTCTTTTCTATATGCTGGATCAACCTGGGCAGGAGGGTGCTCTATAGCCTTCCAGGAGCAAGCTATTAGTCTGAAGCCAGTGCATGATATGAAAAAGTTCTCAGTGTTCCAGCGAAACTGTGTGAAGGAAGAAATAAGTGGCCAAGAATGAAGAGTAAAAATAAATGAATAAATTTAGATATAAGTGCCAAGTGGTTTACAATGGCTCTGCTGTGGAAACCACTCCAGGTCAGCAGCCCCAAAGAAATTCCAGCGAGTCTCAGAATTAGCCCTGCCTGAAAAAGTGACAGTGCAGAGGCTGAGTGGCAAAATATTTTGCTGAACTTCATGGAACCGTCCCCAGCTCCTTAAGAGAACAGAGCTTGAGCTCCATAATCCACGTGCACTTCTGCAAGGAAAGAGCACAGTGCCCTAACCCATCAGCTATTATGCATACAGGGTGAGCAGGGCTAAGAAAGATCAAGCGAAGTGCTCTTCAGCTTGTCCTCACAGACTACATATCACTAGACAGTATACTCAGTGCATGGAAAGGTTACAGAAGAAGTCCCATGACTCCTCTTAGAAGGGATTGACTACTCTCAGGAGACTTAATTAACCCAGTATGCTGTAAAACTGCGAGAAACGAAGTTATTATTCATCACCATGTTTTGGTGGGATTTTTTTTTCTTTCTTTGGGGTACTTTTTGAATCATAAAAATAGAAGATAAAGGGCAAAATGAGGCCAAGTATAGGCTGTTGTTATATAGGCTGAATTTCACTGGAATGTGTAAATGTTAACCTCACTGCAGAAGCTCCTCCAGAATGTTACTGCATCTCCTCCACCTCATGCAAACTCTCTCATCTGCATTGTGTGAAATATGATCTTTTCACTGTCCCTGATGGTAGCGAAGATTACAATATGTGCAAAAATTTCTCAGATGAAAATCGAATAGAGTCCACATAGTACTTGGAATAAAGAGTAAGAACTAGGAAGACTCTACATATAGACCCAGATAAGGATGAAAAGAAAAGTTTACTGCACAAAGACACTCCCATTATTGGATGGTGGTGGATTGGCGTGGTTTATTTTGACGACCATCCTCCAAGCCCAAGCCCTTAATGAATGAGGCAAGGCCTTTGGCTTGTTTCAGTAACAACTTGGCAGTTAGACATCGCCCCAGACAATGTGCCAGCTTGAGAGGATAACTGACAGTGCCACACACTGCGACCATAACCCCAGGGTGTTCTTCTGAGATTTATTTTTAGATATTTGATGACACATTTCTGCTGATCCACAATATTTTGCTTCTCCCTCTGCATTCACATGTGACCAAACCACAGCATGAATGCTCAATAAATCATTTCATATTCTTGCCACTTAGAAACCTTTTCTGCTCGTTTGTTTAAATCTTTTGGTTGCTGTTCAGAGGTGCCTTTTATGTTAAGCTAAAGAGGCAAATAGTTTTTAATTGCCCTACAAATATTTACATCCTATACATCCTGTGATTACAGCAATTATACTTACCAGTTTTCCACCCCCTGGTAAAATAACCACAACATTATCATGAGGAAATCATGAAAAAAAAAAGCATGCTGCAGCACATTCATTCCACTTTGAATGTAATCAAAGAAGAAATATCAACCTTCACCAATGTGAACTGCAGAATTGTTTTCTACCCTAAGGAATGGATCTTTTCTTATCATTATGGAAGGATTTAACTGCTCTCAGAAATACCAAAAATATTATTTCATTACAGTGCTATGCCCTGTAAATACTTGAGTTATGCCTCTAATTGCCTCAAAATTCATAGTCTACTATGCTTGCTCATGTCCAAAGCAGACTAGACCATACTCCAAGCTTTCCTACCCTTGAGTGTTGTCTGTTGCTTGTTTAGAAAGTGGTTGGAAGGAGAAACAGTAGTTAATATTTATGTTCCATTTTCCAAAAACACATTTTTGGAGCTGTTCATGTATTGATGATGACGTAATTTATTCTCATCAAGATTTTTGATCTCTTGATTGTTCTCCTTAGTTTATATAGCAAGTGCAGGATTTCTCGCACACGACAAGGCCTTGCCATTAATCTGAACATAGGAAGAAGCTGTCTGTACCCCCCAGAGGCTTCATGGGACTCTTGCTCTTGGGGTAGATTGGATTTTGAATGGGACAATAGCAATACTGGGGCCAGGTTGTTTGGTTGGTTCAGGAGTGCTGTGCAGTTCTGCAAGTCCAGGCTGAGCTGTGTTGTAAAAACATAGACCGTATCAGAAATTGACTCAAGAAGACGTACACTCAGTTCCATTTTCATTGGACAACTGCATCCTCCAGTCAGACACAAATGATAGGAAGAGCTCATAACAGTAGCGTAATACCATTTTCAGTAAATGAACACACATGATGACAAATGTGGTTAGGATGAGTGTCCTCACTACTAGCTGCAAACAACCAGCACAAATGACATTCATGAAGCAGACATGGAGCACATCTAATGGAGAGCAGTGCTTCCTGCTTATTTCATCTCAGCCTCACTTCTGGGAAGCGCTGGCAGCGCATGCGGGCCCTTAGCACCTTCTTAGTTTATCTCTCTGTGCTCTCTATGATTTTGCTTCCGCAAGATAGTGATGACCCCTTGAACTTTTCACACTCTCAAAGTTTATCTCTCAGTACTCTTTAAATTTACAGTGAAGTGGAGATTCAGAGGAGTACAGGAGAAATAAAAACTTGGTAGATTGAGGTTTTAAAATTTTGTTTAAATGTACCTTCAAGATAAAAGGTTAGTCCAGTCTTTTTCCTATCAGGAAACACACTAATGTTTTTTTCTAAAAGTCTTCAAGACAATAAGGCTATAAATCTACACTCTGGATCTGTCCTTTTCACCTATCAAAATTGTGCTTCCACCACGCCCAAGGAAGCAGCATTATAATAGTAGGAAGACATAGCTTAGGTCACCTATTTGAAGAGACTCTTTTAAGTAAATCCAAGTCTGGCTCCTAACATTTTCATTTTGCCAAGTACTTGCACACTACTCTTGAGTGCACTCTAAAACCTCTGTGTGATAAAACATGTTTCTTACGGATGCATTCTGATGATACTTTTCCATGACCGGAGACAGTGAACCTGTAAACTTATTTTACAAGGGCAGGATAGGTTTCTTACTTTTAGCCTCAAGAACCCCGAGAGCAACTTGATGATGATGCCATTCCATCACTGGACCACAAATACCTTTGGCTCAGAGAAAATTCATCTATGTTTGTTTGTTTTTTTTTCTCTTTCTCTCTAGGTGAAAAAGGAATATTCAGAAATATCACCAAAGACACAGAAAAGTCCAAAATGTTTTTAACTGTTGGGATTATTTAAGGTTTTACTGCAGTTTGTCTTCGCTCCAGTCAATCCCTGGTGTCTCTCTATCATTACAAGACTGAGAAAGCCATGGGTGTTCTCACCAGCTCTCCAGTGAAGCAAGTGCTTACTAGATTGCCCTGCTCTGGAAGAGCTACCTTTTGATGCTACAGTACAAAAGCTTTGTCTATTTCTCCAACTTTAGCAACAAATATTCCCCTCAACAACTATCCAATGTAGCATTTATGGACGACCTACAACAAGTGGGCACGGGACTAGCACTTGGCTGTACACTGTAATTTTCACATTATCTATATAAGTTGAGTTTTGCCTTATTTAACTGGAGGAAAGAAAGCTTGGAGGGGCTCAGTTGTGTGCTCATGCTTACAAACCATTTCATGCGGATCACAGGATTTGAACCCAGATTTTATAATACCACTTTGCTCTTTACAAATGGAATCTGGAATTCTGATCTACATAAGGAGCATTTCAAGAACTCTTGAAGACCATGTATCTGGGTTTCAGTATTTGCAATAGCCCTAGGTCCAGTTGTAGTTTCACATTGCTTGATGTATTTACATGTGTGTAACACAGAAATTGCATGTATCTTAAAATAACTTTTAATATGTATTTATAGTCATGACTGTAACTGTCTTTTCTTTTGTCACCAGACTGAGCACAAAAGTTGGGAGACACAGAGGTATTCCCGTTGTATTTAAGTGAGAAGATGAACCACGTGGGGCTCTATCCTTGGGTTTGGATGCTGTCCTTTTCTACCAAATGCTTTCAGAAGACTGGTGAAATTGTGATTTCTAATACAGTGAGGTCATGTGATAACTTCTATTTGGATTCTGCATAGTTTGGGGTTCTGAGAAGGACAAAGACCTAATCCAATAATTGAGACATCATAGATGCTGAGTGAAAATTGAATTTTAAGACATTTTTGTTTTTTTCAATGAATTTTAACTGGTAGCAAAAGCACTCTTGTTTACACAGGAAGACAGAACTTTCATTTAACCTCCAGGTATGATCTTTAGCATCTCTAGTTGCCATTTTCTCAAATCAATTAGATGTTGATCTCTAAAGTACCAATCAGCCCTTGTCATCCAAGGAAGAGAAATCTACTAAGAAAATGCTAATTTTAAGACTAAGAGAAGAGCTCTGGAAAGCTTCAAAGACCATAGTGGACAAAGATGTCCTGTGAGACAGAGCTGAATATGCCTATCAATGCAAATTTGCACCACAGCACAAGATGATCAGAATGGGAGTCCTTCCTTTTCTTTGTTAGTAGTCTTCTGTGAACCAAAGCACATGAAATGCGGCTTACAGCAAAGAAAGTGTCTTTAGGTCCATAAATGACATGTATTTTAAGGAAAGGGAGCATGGCTGTCTTCATGACAAGTGAGTCCTTAGAATTTAGTACCGAGAGTGGCTTGCAAAAGTCTTATAGTAGATAATAATTGGGTGAATATATAAGTGGCTGGATTTCTTGTAGGAATTTCAAAGTTGAAAAAGCTGCAAGGGCCCAGAGAGGAGTTCAAAAGAATGAACACTTAACTAACTGTTCCTAAGCACTATCCAGTATGCCAGCCATCAGACATGCACATGTTTAAATTTAATTGAATGAAATTAAAAATTTCACTAACCACAATTATATATGAGATAGTCATATGCATATGGTTGTTACCATAAGGTATAATGCAAATCCAAACCATTTCCATCAATTTTGAACATTCTATTGGATAATGTTGTCCTCAGGTACGTAGCTTAAGGGAAAAAAACAGTCTGCTTAAGGTTTTTGATGATATGACGATGATGCTGTCCATCTCAGCTCAGGAATAAGAAAATATTCTTTGCCCTGGAATTTTAAAGAATTTCTGAAATAAATAATATGCATTTATTCTGAAATAAATAATAGCTGGAGAATGTAATGTATTGTATTTCAAAGTGGCAGAAAACTTATGTCTGAGGAACAACTGCTGGAGAGGGAGAGGTCCTCAACACCTTCCTCATTGAGTTCCTGTTCAGTCACAGCTTGTTGGCATTAGGTTCCAGGAATTGTGACTTTTTCTTCTGGGATCCCGTGAAAGTTTTCTTCTACATTCATGCTTAGATATGAGTCTGTCCAATGACTTTTTATTAGAAATATGGTCTTCCAGAAGTGTACAAGTGTAAGTTATATTTGACTGTTAACACTTGGAGTTGAAATTGTGGAAAGTCATAAAGTTTCATTTCAGAAATTCAGATTTTAATATCTTCATAAATAAATCATTATAGTCTAGGACTCAGCTTGTTAAAGTTTCAAATAGTGCATGTTTAATCAATAGCCTCATGAATATGTAGAAAAAATGTCAAGGAAAATGGTTGTTTTACATCGTCATTATCATTGCTTGTTTCATCATCTAAACTAGATCAAATCCTGTAGCTGGTAGATATGGGAAGGTCCAAGTAAAATACATTTATAATTTGATGTTGATGTGCTGAGGATGGTAAGGGCCAGGACATTTCGCTGTCATAGGTGTCTTGCTGTGAACACTTGAAAGGCCTGTTTTCCTTCATCACTCCAGGAAACACTTTTTCTTCCAAATAATATGGTTAGTCAGCTTCTTTGAGTATCTACCAACTTTAGTTGATAATCCTGAAATCCTGGGGCAAATGGCATAGACATTAAACATAGGGAGAAAAGATGAGTCACTGCCTCTTGTTTTAAAAGCCTTTATATAAGTTATGTTTGCATTTATATATATATATATATGTATATATATATACACACATACATATATATATGTATATATATATAATTTCATGTTTTACAGTTGGTCTGACATTTTTGTTATCTTCATGGAAGAATTATTCAGGTCTTCATTGCTGAGCTTCAGCCCACTCTCAACTTCAGTTTAAGTATCTCCCTCAGAAACAGTAATTTATACAATAAGTTAGTGTTTGTTTATCCCAAGGACCAGGTCTAGCAAAAATTTTGCTTTGCTCCTTCTTCTAGGACATATTTTAAACAGAGATTGAAGAGAAATTGTTGACTAGCAGTGGCACGGCAGTCCAGATTCAGGATTCATTTGAGCTTTCCCCCACCATCCCTCCCTTCCACTCTGTTTAAGGAATGGGCAGAATAGCACCTCGGCTTTCAGTGAGATATCTCCTAGTGAGACACGACTTGCACTGACGATGAAAATATTCACAAAGAAGCATCACTAGAGCCACCTTCAACCCAGAGCTCCCATTGTCAGTTACTTGATATTGCATAGTTTTGTCCATGTTTTTATGTGCTAGTAATTTTATCTCTGCTTTACAGGTGAAGAAGACTCAGTTATTTCTACAAAATTGCAAGACTGAACAGGAGCAGAGCCATAATTTATCATATAGATCTGTTTTCAAACCTTTTGGCCACGTTATCATACTGGGACTGATCAGTTCCATGTAGATTGTTTTAAAGGTATCTGTATTGAGTATATATTAACGTATATGTATGTATCCCATTGGACTCAGGAGGCTGTGGATGTTTCTCTCATTGTATGCTGCGCCAATGAAATGACAAGCCCTGCTAACAAGGGCTTCACTATTGTGCATTTTCCATGTATGAGGGCAAAAATCCAGGAAACAAAGACTGCAACTGCAGGAGGCCAATCTTTGCTATTACAGTATGGGGTGGTGGTGGTGAAAGCCTGTAGATGTAGTTTATTGTTTTTTTTGAAGCATTAGTATTCATCCTTTACAGCAGAGAATGCTTGTGAAGCTCTGTCATTCTAATTTAAAAATGCTTCTGAGGAGGGCTCCACACTGTCTGCTCTGAGACGGGACCTTGCTATTCTTATTTGTCAACTGTCAGCGTGAGGCAGGAGCTAACCATCAGTAAGATTTGCTTCTACAAAAATATAAAGTGATTGGAACCCCCCCAAATCTACAGCATAAGCCTAACTTTTTTCATTCCTTCCAGTTCTCTCTTTCTTCTGCCTTATGAAAAGAACACAGCCTCCTTTGGAGGCTGTTTGGTCATTGATTGACTTTGAATTCTCAGATGATTTATCCCACTGCTGCGCTTGCAGAATTGCTTCACAGATAGAGTTTCTAATAGAATCAAAGAGCATTGCAAAGAGTTTTTGTCTCCCACTCTTAGATGTTTTCATGAAATATAAAATGAGTGCCTCCTGGATATCCACCCCCATCTTATTAGACTAGAGCACCAGGAGATGGAATCAATGTAACCTTAAACAAGGATTGGATGCAACAACCTTTCTTGCTGTTTGTCTAGCATCTCTGTCTCATGTGTGGTCTCTGCACTATTTACAAATCTATGATAACTCTCCTAGTCACTTAGGCTGCAATCTCACACAAGTGCTCATTTTCAGACACTGCACCCACAGAATAGGAAGGAAACACTAAGCAATGAGTTTTAGAAATGAAAAAGAAAATCTCTAGGAAGTTCAATTTGGTAATTATAGGGTATCAGTGAAATTTGGATTCTCAAGACCTTTGTTGAGTCTCTGCAAACATCTAATGGCCAGAAGCGTGTTGTCTCTGAGAACACATTTCCAGAAGCACAGCCTCTGAATTGGTTCTATGTTCACACCCCTTCTTCCTCAGTCCATGCAGAGCTCACTCTGTTGAAACATTTTGCAGGTACAGAGAAAAAGAAACTGGGAAGGTGGGGAAGGTGGGCATTCACCTGTCCTAGGTAGGAAGGACATTAGCAGCAGCCTCAGGCAAATGATTTTAGGCTGTTGCAAGAAGCACTGCTCTCTAGAAGAAGGATGTAGGTTATCTCCTGTCCACGAGGCCTTTACAGATTTCCTGTCACCATCCATGTATTTTTCTATTATGCTAGTTTGCAAATTCTTGCAGATCGGTGTCTCACTGGTCTGAAATTATTTCCTTTTCTTGTGTTTACCACTGTAGGTTCTTAGAGGACAGAAATTTGACTTTTATCTAATACAATAAATACCTAGCAAATAGGGGTATTTATTAATAAATGAATAAACACATGAAGAGAAACAAAATTTAATTTACCCCTTTAATACACTTCACTTGCTTAGACACTAAAAATCATAATAACAATTATAGGATAAGACATTATCATTAAGGAGAAGCTAAAGTACCTCTGTTGATAGAGAAAGCACAGTCCATTGCCAAGTAGAAATATTAGAAATCTTCTGGGGCTCTTATCTTAATAGAAAGAGACAGAGAAAAACTATGGTATCTTGGTCATGGAGAAAAGAATGGACATTTGGAACTTTGCAAAATAATATATCTATATTTATGTGAGATTTTAATCTAATCAACTTCTATAAACTACCATAATTTGGATTTGAAGAATTATAAAATGTGAAAATAAAATTCCATCACTGAGGAATCTTAAGGCTTGGGGGGTCTCTAGACATTTAGTATGGAACATAACGTCTAGAAATACTTTGATAAACATCATATGCTATTAAAGTGTATTAATTTTTGTTTTTGTTTTTTTTTTTTGGCGGTACTGGGGATTGAACTCAGGACCCTGCGCTTGCTAGGCAGGTGCTTATTCCACTGAGCTATATGCCCAGCTCTAAAGTGTATTAATTTTGATGGAATGATAAAGGGAGAGCACATAGCTAAGAGCACATGAACAGATTCCTGGGTTCAGATTGTAACCTGATCTTTAATCCGCTGGCACAAGTTACATGTCTCTAGTCCTGAATTTCCTTATCGGTAAGATGAGGTTTTGATAATAACAGAAAGCACCTCCGAGAACTGCAGTGAGAATGAGGTGACCCCGTATACGTATGTACAATGATGTCTAGAGTATAGTAGGAAAAAATCGGGGACTTTCTGATCAGAGTAAAAGGATGCTTGCCTGGGGCAAAGAAAAGGGAAGCAGAGTGAGAAGACATAGCCAATGCAAGGTTCAGAAATTAAAAACATGGACTATTTGAAGAATTATAGAAGTTCAAGGGAGCTGGAGCACATGGCTCACATCTCTGGCCTGAGGTTCTGGCTGTGACGGAAAGGCAGACAGCTCAGAGATGGTCCCAACCTTGAGCCCACCAGTACGAAGCTCTTCCCTTGCAGGAGCCCCACACAGGGTGCTTGCTAGCTTTTGTTCTAATGAATGCTTCTACTCACTTTAACAATCTATTCATTTTAAACTATAACAGATTTTAAAAATATTTAACCTCTTTTAGCTCTTACTGTACTTATTTAGTTGTATTTCATTTAATTAGTTGTTGTACTTATGTTAAGAATATTTATAATGTTTAAGTAAAGAACAGACAAAGGAGGACTAGCAGTTGGGGGCACTTCCAACCCAGAGGCTAGAGGCTTTTCCTCCTACTTCAGGACAACTTCAGGTCTTCAAGACTTTAGCTGTACTTTTGATTTAAAAAAAAAAAAAAAAATCCCTGAGTTGGCTCTGTGTAGAAATAAGTAAACTAAACTTTAATTTTTTTTTTAAAAGTCAGTTTTTCAACAGAAACTCTAGGAACACTTTTTAACAGTTGTGATTTCTTGTTTCTCAGGCTTGCCCTTAAGGAAGCCCATTAAATAAAATTCATTCTTTCTAATACCCTCAACCTCCCTAACCTGCTGGTGGCAGGAATGTTGATCACACTGGGTAGAAACCTTCATGTGTTTAATTTAAAAGCACTATTTCTAAACCCTGAAAATATGCATTATTTCCTCTAGTCTTTGAGGAGATAAGAAAGAAAGAATGTGGGCTGTTTTTCACAAAGCTAACTACATTAAATTTAAAAGATAATTTATGTTCTTTTTTGTTGTTGAAATATCAGTCCTCAATGAATTAGTGAGGATAAAGGGTATAGCAATAAAAATGCACAAAATAAGATGCTGGTAGCTTTATGATGCTTCCTGCTCTGTAAAAGTTTTGCTATTTAGTAAATTCTAAGTTTTGGTCTATCTGTCCTACAGGGCAGCCACACTTCTATAAGAACAACCTCTACATTCTATAAGATTTCTTACAGGAAGGTTTGCTATAGGACACTAATATAAGTGAATTATATTCTTCCTTCTAGAATAAGCATAATGAAATGAATTAAACTGACCTTTCAATAATAATCTAGAATTTACTATACAGGTCCAATACACAAGGACACAAACTTTTAAATATCCACTCTCTCAGAAATTCCACACATTTTCTTTACCTGCTAAATTCCACGTGTCCTACAGTGCCTAATACAAATGCCTCTATTCTCATGAAGAAAATCTTCACCACTTTCTGCTCTCTCCCAAATCTTTAATATATTGTATGTCATGCTTTTTTAAAGAGAAGATGACAAGCATGAAACTTAGGAGACAACTGATAGCCTTACTAGTTTCCTTGGACTGCCATAAGAAAGTAGCACAAAACCATGCAGATGAAAAGAATAAAATTTATTGTCCGACAAGTCTACAGTTCAGAAGTCAGCAGTTAAAGTATCACCAGGTATGATCTCCCACAAGATACTAGAGAAGGAACTGTTCCATGACTCCTTCCCATATTCTGGTAGTTTCAGACATTTCTCATCTTACAGATGCATTGAGGGTATCCAAAGAAGATGTCTTCATGCACCTTCTTTCTATGCACCTCCCTTGTGTCCTTCAATTTCAACTCCTTTGGTGCAAGGATACAGTCTACTGGATTAGAGCCTACCCTCACGATCTCACTTGATTACCTCTATTAAATCTTACTTCCAAGGAAGGACACATACTGAGTTTTAGGACTTCACAAACATACCTTTGTGTTAGGCTTCAGTTCCATTTGTAATAGCAGTCCAGAATCCCTAATCTATGAGATGCCAAGGAAAATCTGAGCAATAAGCTTTGAGACAGAAATTAGGAACATACCAGGAGGACAGATTTTGCCAAGCAAGTTTAGACTTGATATAATGTGAAAGAACTGGAGGATACTTAGCACAAGAGTGATGTGATTATAGGTTCATTTTAGGGAATTGATCTGTTGCATGATATCCCTGCAATTAATATTTATTAACTATTAATAACTAAAGTTTTTGTTATGGTTTGTGTCCACATGTCCCCCCAAATCCTCATGCAGTTATTTGATGGCTTTTAGAGTTTATGACTGATCCATGATCCAATGCTGGGACTATGGGTGTGAGAGCTATACCTGCCCTAGGGCAGATAGTTTGCTGGGATTATGGGTGTGAGAGCTATACCCTAGGGGGAAGAGTTTGTATATGTAAGGGAGAGAAAGAGGCTGCCTGCTTCATTCCTGCGGCTGTTCCTCCCTTTTGCTGGTTGTTTTTTGCTGTGCTCTGCTGCCATGAACTGTAGCCCTCTGACTCTGCCTCAGAACCAGCCAAGTATGGACTGAAACCTCCAAAAACTGTAAGCTAAGTAAACATTTCCTTCTTTCATCTTGGGTGTTGGGTATTTTGTCTCAGCAACGAGAGAAAAGTAACCAAGACAATTTTAAAGTCCCTCAGGACTTAAGTGCTGTCCTGTGGCTAATCAGGGCAAATAAAAGTAGGGATTAACCCCTGAAAAACTGGAGGAATTCACCTTTCACCAATAGTGCAATTAATAGATTTCCCCAAAATAAGTGGGGCATTTAGAATAAGGGATTGGGCAAAAACAAAAACAGAACAAACACAAAGCTCAAGCAGTAATGAGATTCCTTAATACAAACTTATTAGAGTTCACAGGAATCCCAATAAAATCCAATCAATTTCATAGAAATATATTGTAATAGGACACTTACATTTTATTTATTGATTGATGCTAGTAAAGCACCTAAAAACTTATTTAGTTTAAACCAACCACCACTTCATCATGCCTCAAAATGGGAGGGGCAGGAATTTGGACAGAGCCTCATAGTGTGATGATACTGCTTTCCGTGGTATCAACTAAGGGTAGAGGGTGGCACAGTAACTAAGTGTTAAGTAGCTGATCTGGAGCTCCAAGGATGGCTTTCCCCTATTCTCTTCACATAGGAGGAATAACTAACTGTAAGGTCACAGCCGCCCTAGACAGTCAGTGGAGCATGTGCCAGTGGTTTCTCTGGCACAGTGGTCTCCAAGTAGTTTAATCTCTTACACTGAAGCAGAGGGCCTGAAAAGAGAGAGTTTCAAGAAACTTGAGGAAATTGCAAGGCATCTTGTTATCTGTCTTCAGAAGCAGGTCATGCAAATTCAAGGAAGTGGTTTCCACCTCTCAGTAGAAGGTGTGCCAGGGAGTATGCACTCATCTCTAGTCTGCCACAGTGTGGAAGAGACATATGAGTGCAACAGCTACTAAAAATCTTTCACATATTTTTGGAGGTCATTATAAAGTTTCTAACTTCATCATACGTCCAAGCAGGTAAATATTTTAAAATTTAATCAAGTGCTTAGCAATAGCTGTTGCACACAGATGTTAGTTCCGTAAAATTAACTTATGTGCTAAGAAACATTACTAACAGCTCCAAATTGGCAATTTGGAATTGCTAACACAAATTTAGGCTGGGTTAATGTCTCTAGTGGCTTGGCTACTTAATACCTCTAAAATATTTCATATGACCATATATCCCATTATGGGCGGTACTGGGGATCGAACTCAGGACCCTGCGTGTGCTAGGCAGGCGCTTATTCCACTGAGCTATATCCCTAGCCCCCATATATCCCATTATGTACAGTATAAAGTAACATGATATGAAAATGCCAGGAGAATACTATTGAAGATTGGGTTAAAAAACCCTAAGTTATTGTAGGCTGATCAGGCCCGCAATCTCTCAAATGAGTGGACGGATGAAGGTATAAAAAAAATGAGACAATGGAATATGATTTCAGGGCTTCCAGGAGGGACTGACTCTTTTCCAGTTTCTATATTCTCTGAATTAGCCAAAGACTTTTCTGGGTCACCTGTATTTATTACAAATATGGGAGGGTGAATACTGAAGAAAATGCAGGAATCTGGGTAGGAATCTGGGCAGGAATCTAGGCAGGACTTGGGAATTCTTTCAAGGACTCCCCCAAGTAACATTATGTTAATTTAGGAGAGCTATGTTATCTCCAGGAAGGCCTTCACAGCAGGGTTGAGATATCTGCAGCCATAGTTTCCTAGAAGTTAATAGGGATAGGAGCCAGACATCCTCAGCTGCGGTCACCTTGTCCTTGAGGTGTCACAGCTTCACAGGTCAATACAGGCCTCAGCAGTGACCAGCAACTCATAGAGGTTCATTTAGTATGAATCAGCTGCCCAACTGCAGACAAGGTGCCTAAGCCTCGGACAACTACCAAGTAAATGTGAAAAGCCAGTTGGTTAATATTAAATCCTGCTCAGAGTCACTTTGTAGTGGTCCCCAACAAATACTATTTAGACAAGGGATTAAAATGGTAGACATGCATGGGTAGATTTCAATCAGTATTTATATTTACTTATCTTTAGACATATACCATATTTGAAAAAAATTTGAAGATATTGCCTCAGTGAGTGGGGAACAAAAATCAAGACTAGCAGGAATCACTTCTTGGCTTTTTGGCTAAGAGCAAGTGAAGACTAGCAGGATCATTTTTTATAAAACTCAGCTTTGTGAACACTACTCTTTTCTTAGTTTTACACAATTCTATGAAACACGAATAGCAGTTTTATTGTTACTTGTCTGTTACTTTACAAGTTTGAAGTGGGCATCCAGAGTTAGGAGGCTGTTACATTTTTAAAGTGGCCTGCGTAAAACATTAGACCCAAGAAGAGAGGTTCAACTCCATTGATGTTCTGTAGTGCTGGTCTGGGAAGTACCACCACCGTGCTATTCATTACAAAGGGTGAAGTCATAGTTCTACCAGCCACATCCCACCATTACTGCAATTATAATTGTAATGACCTGTGGAATCAATGGAAGAAAAAGAAAACTTCCAATAAAATAAGAAACAGAATAAAACTTGCAATGTTTGGCAGCATTTTTTTGAATCACAAAATGTTACCCCAAAACATTTCTAGAAAACAATATGTGTAGAAATGTATCAGAATTTATTTGAGGCTCTTTGAACTATACCAAGCTATGATTATCACCATCATTTTACTGTATGCAGTTATTGTCTCAGAGACTTTCATTGCATTCACTTGTTGCAGCTTATCATAACAATCAGCATGACAAATCATGCTGCTGTTCAATAATTACAGTGGTATTAACTACTTATTTACCAACTACCGAGGTATACTTTTCTGGACAGCCTATAATTTTCTGCTTTTTTCTTACCACTCTAGCCACAAAATTAGAATTAAACGATAAAGTTGTGACCTCTCTGGTATTCACTTCCACCAGCAGAGTCAGTATCTGCCCACTGGTTGTTTGGATGAGAGGAGGGATACTTGATTTATCATGATATATTTTTATATATTGCTCCATTTAACAATATCAAGTCAATTAACAAAGAGAAAATAACATTTCCTTCCTTTCTTCTCAGGCCCATGATTTAAAAACTATTAAGTTCTTCCATTCAGTATTTTGTTCTTGGCCACTTAGTCTTACTGGCCACTTGCTAGGGAAATTCAAACGATGAGTGAGAAATATCTGTGCCTGAAGAGGATTACATAAAGGCAATAAAGATACATGGAAATGTAAGTGGTGATTTTATTATTTGAATTTGCTGAGTTGAAAGTTTCATTTAAAAGATTGTTTGCAAGTGTTACGAATAGTTATTTGATCTATTTTTCAAAAAGTTTGTTATCCTGTAGAATAAATTTGAGTTTTGTTTCATCATTATGGGATTCAGTTCAGGTCATTGAATTTAACCATAGAGTCCAATAAAGTGAAATTTAGTCATAATTCTAAGAGTATTCTTTTATTTTAATTTTGAAATTTCCTTTAATCTTTCCATCAAGGATAAAGCTAGTTGCAATGCAGGTTGTATGTTTTATCCACATTGAATTATAGAACTCCTTTGAGCTGCATTAAATATATAAACTATTCTGAAATAGTACAGTCTATACAATTAGGAGCTTGAAGTGGTCACATAGTACTTCAATATGTACTATGTGAAAAAGCTTACTGGTGTTGTTAAGAAAGTTATTAGTGCCACAATGGAAGGATCTATTTTCAGCTCTGACCTTCACCTGCAAAACAGCCTTTGCTCCAGTGTTCGAGATACTCATGGCAGAGATTTGAGTCACAAAAAAGAGGCAGGGTTTAGACAAAGAATTATAAGCAAGGGAAGCAGACATAAAGCAGCCAACATTTTATGCAACATATGGAAGAAAAACAAAACCTTTACAATCATTCACTAAAGTGAATTTTGAGAAATTTTATTTAGAGAGGTATAATTATTTATATAAAGTAACAATGTCTTGATACAAAGTGTTACCTGCTAGACATTAACTTCTACAGTCTAAACAGCAGAAGAGAGCACACACCTGTAACCCCAGCCCTCGGGAGGCTTAGGTAAGAGGATCATTGTGAGTTTGAGACCAGCCTGGGCTAGAAAGTGAGCTCAAGGCCAGCCTGAGCTGCATATCGAGACCCTGTCTCAAAAAGACAAAAAAAAAAAAAACAAACAGCACAGGATACAAAGGATTGGAAGAGACCATTGAAAAGTAAAAGTAGATCTTACTGTACTACAAATTATTTTTTTAGTCATCATTTCAAGATTACTTTTAATTTGGAGAAAATAAGAGTGTCCTTAGATCTTAAAGGAAGTCACACACACACGCGCGCGCGCGCGTGCACGCATGCACACACCTGTATCTGCGTTGTATTCTGTAGAATACAAGAGATGAACTGAATTTCCCAGGAGGCTTTTCTTTGGTCTGAGGAAGCTTGGGAAGGGTTTGGGTCAGGCAGGAGAACATAAACATGGTGATGCACATACCTTGATTTCTGTAGTGAGATTCCTTTCAGAAAGTCACTCGATGTTGGGAAGAGTTAGCTGTCTACTAGGGGTGTATGGTGCTACAGAAATCAGAACAGTGAAACTGAAACAACAGAGACAGAAGCAGAGTAAGAAAGTCACAAGTAATGGAGAAAAACACAAGGATTTAGGACAAGTCTGCAGAAGGCTTTGAATATAAGTGTAGAAGACCCAGAGGAGCATGCACTGATATCTCAGCCCACAATTGTGTTCCTATTGTACTCAACAGTTTCCAAGATGTATGAATTAAAGAATCTTTACAGACAGAGACGGGTTCAGCCAATTAGAGCAAAATTTCTCCTGGCTAGAGTAAGCAAACCAGCTAAGTAATAACCTTTTCTATTTTTTGTTTTAAAAGTTCTGATTCTGCTGCATTTTACATTATTTAAAATTTTATGTTACATGCATACTTAGACTGGCAAAAATGTTAACGGTTACAGGAAGACAGCTGTCTTGTTACTTTTCTCTTTTTGTTGAGACAAAATAGCCAAAGCCCCAAATTAAGCAAGGAATGGATTATTTAGCACACAGTTTGTGGAGGTTTCAGTCTGTAATCAGCTGGCTCCATGGCAGGGTGGCAGGGCACAGGCGCAACAGCTCAAGGCAGCACAGGACAACAAAAGCAGCAAGAGCAAAGCGGGGTGGGCAGGGGTGAAGTGTTATAGTCCTAATGTAATATAATATTGATAGACAATACTGATTCTTAAGGATTGTTAAATCTGTGTTACAATGGTCAAGTTGTGAAATGATAAAACAGATAAAATGTCTTTGTATCTGGAAACTGGTTTAAAGAAATGTATCTGGTTGCCAAGTTGATAGAGGGTGGATTGTTATGGTTGATACATTGTGTCAACTTGAGTCTGGAAGCTTAACTAAGTAACTCAACAGTTCATCCTTGGTGGAAAGGACAGGCCCTTGCTGTTCTAGGATGTTGTTCACTGTGTCAACTTGAGAAGTTTAAAAGTTCAATTTTCAACTTTAAACTTTAAAGTGATTCAGCAGGGCACCAGTGTCCTTACTTGTGAAGATTCTCATCTTGTGGAAGAGTGGGGCACAGAGATGGTGTGGATGTGGGAGGATAGCTGATATACAATATAAGGAAGGAAAAGAGTCTGCTTATCCCACTTTTGCTCTGACAACTTTTGCTGCCTTATGCCACACTGAAGTACTGCCCCTGTGCCCTGCCACCCTGCCTTGGAGCCAGCTGATTAGAGACTGAAACCTTCACAAACAGAACTAAATAAACAGTTCCTTCCTTAATTTTTGGAGTGAGGTATTTTGTCTCAGCAAGGATAGAAAAGTAACGAAGACACACCATTCATTCAGAAGCTAGAGGTGTTTTATCTTGCAGTGTTTTGTATTTAGTTGTTAGGTTTCTGTAAACCTCTCATTTTTTAGTCTTTCCTTATGCTTTTCTCTTCACTATCTTGTGGGACAATTCTATCTTGCTATCTCCTGTTTTCTTACAGAAGGGTACCCAACCAAATAGCAAGACATTGTGAGGTTAATTAAAACCTAGCTTCCACCACATGCTCACATATGTTCCCAGGACAGATGCTATCAATGCGAGACAATATTTCACAAAAATTCTGGGAGATTCCAGAAGACATCAAGGAGAGTCAAGAATATGCATACTTGAATGCTATAGATCTTCAAGACACAGTATTGCCTATTTTTACCAAGAAGCCAGTGTTATTAAAGTTAGTATTGGGTTATATTGGGAAGTCCTTAATCATTTTTGTAAAGATATTAGGGGTTTAAGTAAGTGTGATTTAATATGAAGATAAAATGACAAGATTTTGATGTTAGTCTGCAAACTAAGTTCCATTCCTTCTGTACAAGGGCCTTTCCTTTCACAGACCATGTGTTCTTTTTTTTCCTTAAGGAGAGCAAAATGAAGAAAAAAGACTTGGCATTGCAGGAGCATACTTCTCTGAACAAAATAAACATTGAGAATCTAAATGACATAATAGGTATTAAATAATAATGTATAACATCTTATATATTAAACACTATGCAAAAATACTATTAGAGTATTTTTTCTATTCACTGAAAATAATGTTGTTTATAGGAATTTTATGCTGTATGAAACCACTTTAGGTGTTTTTTTTTTCTCTGAAGTTGTATTTAAGGGCTTTTTATATGAAAAAAACTAGTAAAGTAGTACTAATGTTTCCTTAAAGCAGCAAAATACACATATTTTATATAATGTGCGGTAACACCAGAAGCCTCACTCCAGTCTGGAGTAGTGAAAATGTCTCTGCGGCTGGCAAATGGATCAATCAGGGGACAGCTGAGTCTCTAATCCCATGGCCCCTTACTGCTTGGGAACAAATAAGGTGTTAACTGATGCAATGCATTATAAATAATAAAATGTGAATTTTCCGTGGTTGGTAACAAGATTGAATAATTAGACTCTCCTCATTGTGGAGATGTTTTTCAATGGAGAAGAACTTGATGATAATAGAAACACTGAACCAGGTTATGTTAAAAACAAAATTGGAAATTGTGTAAGAATGTCATACATATATATATATATTTTTTGCGGTACTGGGGATCGAACTCAGGACCCTGCACTTGCTAGGCAAGCGCTTATTCCACTGAGCTATATCCCCAGCCCATGTGTAAGAATGTCATTGGCTTGGAGATGTTTAAACATTTCCAAAGACACTTGTGTATATCTGAAATTTCGCTCAGAAAAATCAGAAAGCAATCGAGTATGGGCCGAGACACACTTGCAGCTATGCTGCAGAGATTGCCGGTTCCAAGGAATGTGTATGTGGCTCTTCCTTGAGCCTCGCAGTGTAGTGATGTTGCTATGATAAGGTAACTCCTTAGGAATAGCTCACAAATCCACAGTACCCCAGGTCCTTTTCCACTCAAACAAAGAATTGGATGAGACAAGCCAAAACTGGTGGCAAATTTTATTTGAAAGGTATGAGGTAAATGGGTATGAGAGAAACCAGTTCTGCAGAGAGAACTTGGGCCAGAGAAACAAATAAAGAGGGGAAAAGCAAGAATAAACATTGACATTTATAATCTTCCATGCAGCACCTGAGAAGTACGGACTGGGATATTATAGGAATTCATGGTAGCTGCTTCCCATGGTGTCCAGTCTTCTTTTATGCAGTCCAAATCTTGTCGGAGCTCACAAGTCCAGGGGGTCCTGGCATTGCCCCAGGGTCTTGCAATTGACAGGCCCAAGCTCATTTCCCTGAGCCAGCTGCACCACACCCTCTCTCTTCTGTCACTACCAGGCTAGCTTATGGCAGAGGCCTAGATGCTTAAGAGCTACATAAATGTTCATTTCGTGGCCTCAGTGTCTTCATTTCTAGAGTGGAAATATAAAAGAAGACTATTAACAAATATACACGGAGCTCTAGAGATATCATTTGTTGTAATACTACTTTTTTGTGTTTCTGGGAGACTTGAGGGTATATAGTTTTGTGTTGTCTGATTTAGTAGGCCTTAGGTGCACATGGTTATAAAACATGTAGATGTTTTTAGCCCAAAGTGAGATGTACTCTAAATATAATCACACTGCTGATTTTATAGATTAAGAATGAAACAAAGAATTTAAAATATCTGAATAATAATTGTTATTAGATGTTGAAATGAAAAAATTTGATTCTATTAGTTTAAATAAAATATGCTAAAGTGTAGCTCAGCAGTAGAGCACTTGCGTGGTGTGTACAAAGCCCTGGGTTGGTTCCCAAATTCTGTGGGGTGTGTGTGTGTGTGTGTGTGTGTTTTAGAGACAGGGTCCTGCTACGTAGTTCAAAATGGCCTTGAACTCACTATGTAGCCCAGGCTGACCTTGAACTTCCTCAACCTCCCTAAATGCTGAGATTGCAGGTATATATATCATGCCCAGCTTTTCATGTCAGAAATATCACCATGGCAATTCAGAGAGGAAAAAAGTTCACATGCCAGCTGCTTTCATTTATTCCTTCTCAGTTTAAACTGAAAAAATCCTCTTTTTTTTTTTTTTACCGGTTTTCATCTTGGTATGTTCCATTCATAGACATTGTTACCTAGGATTATAAATGCCAATGTTTACTGAGTGCTTATTAAATACAAAGCAGTATTTCAAAAGCTTTCCTGTGTTACATCCTTTAATTCTCAAAGTGGTCTATGAGATCAATATTACGTAGTTCATCTTACATGGGAGAAACTCAAGAGATGATATGATATAGTTGAAGTAATACAACTGGTAAGTAGCAGAACCCAATCCAAGACCAGGTGCCCTTGGCCTCAAAACCATTGAGCTCTTGCTCAATATATTACACCACCTTACAACATTAGCAGGAGTCTGGAGGAAACAATATAAATTGTTCAACATTCAAATTCTGGACCTGTTCCTGTCTTCTCACTAAGTTCCCTATACCCATTCAACATGAAACACGTTGTGAGAAACCTGATAAAACAAAATTTTGACTTGATTTTTCTCCTTAGTAGTTTAAAACATTCAGTATTGCTCTTCACTTCTGTCTGACCCTGCAGAGGTCACTGTAGTCACTCCTGGAGGCTGTGGACACCTCTGCCCTGTCAGTTCCCTCTCGCAAAGACTTCTCTCTGCTGCTCATGAGTCCTGTAGACTCCTAGGCCTCTCATATCCGATATTGATATTGGAGCGAGGTGAAAGCAGGCCCAGGGAGAGTGGTTCTTCCAAGGAGCCTCAGTTTCTAACAAGATGGCGGGAAGTGCTGACGATAACTGACTCCTAGAACCTGCTACACCAGCTTAATGCCCTGTTAAACAGGATGCTAGAAGTCAGCCGAAGGTCTGTGACTTGGACCTAACTGAACCTGTGCATGATAACAGCCTCATGATGACTGGAAGGCTAAGGGACTTTGAACTAAGATATCTTAGTCTAACTCATTTCTTTGGCTTTGATACAGAGACATTTTCTCTGGCTGTGAGACTACTGGACAAATCGCTGTCTAAAATGAAGGTACAGACTGAGCACCATGGGTGTGTTGGACTGAGTTGCTTTATTTGGCTGCAAAACCAATAGAAGAAGAAAAAAATATTCCGTTGTCAATGGACTTCTTCCAAATAAGTCAGTATAGATTCACAGCTTTAGGCTGTATGGGAGAAGCTGCATTGAAAGTCAAACTGCTACTGCCATTCAATTTCTGCAGCTCTATTAGGCACTCACTCAAGAGAATTTGCCATTTGAAAGGAAGAAGAGACTAAATGTTGAAAGAGATCATACTTTCTAAAGCAAAGCATTCTGTGTTGGCCTTGTCTATCACTGTGTATGAGATCCAAGCACAAAAGCGGGTAGATTTAACAGAAAGAGAATGTCTTTAAAAACATGCTGGGATAAATAGCAGAATTTTGATCTTCTGTAAGGGCTTGTATCCTAGTGTGTAACTGAATATTCATCAAACCAGTGTTCCAAACCCCATGTTCTGAAGTGGAAGTGAATTGTTTCTGAGCATACTGCACAACAGTTGAAGCATACAGAGTTGCTCACCTTGCAACAGTTCCTGAAATGGCTCTTTAATTAGTAACTTGGTTATTATTCTCTGTATAGAGAAATCTGAAAATTTTCATCTGTAATTAAAGTATTAAAATGTTACCTTCAAAATAAACAAACTGGACTTGGAATATAAAAGAAAAACATGACTCCAGCAACCTAGTCATCTAACACTCGAGGGCATTTACTCTGAGGTACACACCACCCTGAGAGAAAAGAGGTAACCAATTCATTAAACTATCAGTTTAGAAAACATCCTCTTAAATAACCTGAATTTATAAAGCAGCACTGAAGTAGTGATTTATTTATTATCATCATTTTCGCTATATGTAGACCCAAATTATAGCTCATATAAAGTTAAAACAGGACCAAAAGTTTGATTCATACATGTACTAATTTGAAAGCATTAGCTTATAAGTGGAATTGTTCTGAATTTGAATATTGTACCTAATGAAAAAGTAATACAGAACAGATGCAGCTTGCGTTGAATTTCTGAAAATTGTCCATATGTCTCAACATATTGCTATAGCAGTTGGAATATTAGAAAGTAATTACTATGTATAAAAATGTAAATTTGGTAATTTCATATATGCTACATGTTCTCACCATCTAAATTTATTAACTCACAATAATCTATCTTTGTCTACTCAAAACTAAATGTTAACAATTGACACATCTGCATAGGATTATGAAACATGGGTATGAGAAGTATACTTTTAACCACTGATAACATTTATACAATCTTTTGATTGGCTGTGATTTTTTGTTATTCACATAAATAACACTATTGCAGCAACACAGATATTTCTTTGATGTCTTTCTCCATAACTCTGAACTATGAGTTCCATAATTGTATAGTGGATTTAAGATTTGAAGCCTCAAAACATAACAACTAGATTAGTATAATATTCTCCAACTTGAGAAAATTGCTTAATTAATACAAGGCTGTAGTAGGACTGTTTAGCTTCCAATTCACCTGTAAAACTAAAACCAATATGAAACACTTAATAGGAGAAGATGAGCTATGAATCTTTCATTTCTAACACTGTTATTCTAACAGTGTCTTGGCTACTTTTCTGTCATTGCTAAGACAAAATACCCAATGCCCAAAATTAAGGAAGGAAAGGTCTATTTAGCTTACAATTCATGGAGGTTTCAGTCCATACTTGGCTGGCTCCAAGGCAGAGCAACACATGGCAGAGGGCAAACATTCATGGAGGCGGAACACAGTAAAGCAACAAGAACAAAACTGAGGAGTGGTGGGAAGAGCAAACCTCTTTCCCTTACAGACGCAAACTATCCACCCCAGGGCAGGGGTAGCGCTCACACCCAATCAATCAAACCTCTAAAATCCCACCCCTCGACTGCATGCGGCTTGTGGGGCACATGCAGACACAAACCATAGGAAACAGTCTATATTGGATCAACATATTGTACTTAGGTAACATTAAAATTGGTAACGTATCTAATTTAAATGTTTAGTTTTAAATTATGAGGCTTACATCAAAACAAACATTTTACATATGCACCTTTTAAGGCCTAATAATGGTTATGCTGCTGATGATGATAAGTAAATCCTACTTCAGTGCTTCTTTAAAAATTCAGGTTATTTAAAAGTTTTTTTTGTCTAAACTGATAGTTTAATGAAGTGGTTAAGAAACCAGCATAAATTATTTCTTGTTACTCTCATTGCAGGTAATAGGCAATTAAGAGATAAGAATGTTATTACTGTATGGGAGTTACAATTAAATTTGAGGATATTTTGTGCTAAGCCAAAATGTAGACCTACTAAGTTCGGCATACTCCATGAGTTATATTTACCATTTCTCCTAGAAAACAGATGATTTTGTATCCATGACTAAAACTATTGTACAGAACCTACACCCTCAGTCTAGTTCCATCCAAATGTATGTTCTATCATATTAGTAACAAAATCAGTCGACACTGTAAACTTGCTTTAAACTACTAAAGTGTGTTCTGACTAGATGACGCACTCCAGGTTTTTCAATTAACTATTTCTGTAAAACTATCATTGCTTTTAATGTAGATTTTTTAAAAAAGGAATGGAAAATACTTTTACATTTGCCCATACTGCATCCTAAAAAGAGTAAGTGATACCTCCGTAATCAGGAGACCAATTACGTAGTGCCTGGGATTCTCCATGTAAGCCAAAGAATGTAAAGAGATGTATATTGTCAAAGTATTATGGACAGTTACTCAGTGCAGCCTGTATGTAGCCTGAGTCTGTTGAGCTGTAACCAATTTTGACATCATGTTACCCATAAATAAGCATTGAAAACATAAACCAAAGAACCACAGTACGTTCTATCTTTATCTTTTGTAAATCATGTTTTGTAGAGAAGTTCAGCTTTCCCAAAAGCTGATATATTTCAATAATGTGAAAAAATAAGGGTTAATTTTGAGCTGGCAGGGGTAACCTAACTAGCTCCAATTATGTTTGGTAGTAAGGGACTAAGTTTTCAACCAAATTATTGAAATAAAAAATATAATATTATTTGGGAAGGGCATTTAGATTGTACATGAATATGAAATTTGGACTCAAATAAATATACTAAAGGACATTTAAGATTGACTTTTTAATGTGTGCAATACCGACCTGTCTGTTATTCCTAGACATGTTTGACTACTGGCCTACTTCCAATTTATCTTATCTTTATTACTCGCATAACATGATCAGAGTAAAGGATAATCAAAGAAAGGAAAAAGTAGAAGTAATGTTTTACACACCTGAGTGTGCTAAAGCATTTCAATAGCTCTAATATGTCCTGCATGAACAGAATACAGGGAATTCTGACTATAATGTGTTATTTTTAGAAAAAGTCTTTAAAAACCATTCATGCATGTGACAAATGTTAATTGAATTTCTATCACCTACCAGGCACTGCTTAGTGGAGACCAGAACAGTTAAGATACCTGTTCTAATGGAGGTTATATTTCAGGGGAAGTGGGAGAGTTGATACAGACAAGAAACAACTTAATGAAGCAGCAAAGAACAAAAACAAAGAACAAACAAGACCCAGCAAAGCAGAAAACAGCATCTGGAGCCTCTAGGAGGTGGTGTGGAAGCTCCGAAGGTCGGCTGGCCCATTCTAGAACAGAAAGAAGGTTGATCTTGCTGGAGAGTAGGATGCACAGAGAGAGGGGAGTAACAAGTTCAGAGAGGCAGGCAGAGTCTGCTTCACACAGTCTGTAAGTCTAGGAGAATTTGGATTTCTTTCTTTGTGATGGGAAGCCACACCACAGTTAGAGCTAGAGTTTAAATGATGCACATTTTAGAAGATCACTCAGCTGGAACGCAGAGAATGGGTCACTGAGGGTGTCAACTGGATTTAGCTGAATGGCATAGAAAATCCAGTAACAGTGCCCTGCATAAGAGGGATTGTTTTCTTCCTCTCACATAACACAACATCCAGAGAAGGAAATCTGAACTTTCTTGTAATTCCTTTGGTCTTCTTCTTCACAATCAATATTAGCTCCAAGTGTTTGGCACTTTAAAAAATATCTAAGTAGAGTAAGAAAGGAAGCCCAAAGAACAGAAAGGAATTTTATAAGCTGACTCATGCTTCTTTTAAATAGTTCATTCAGAAAATACACCTAAGCATATTTCTGTACAATTTAGGTATCAGAACTGTCATATGGTCAGTGCTATCTACACCAACAAGGTTATTTTTGGTTTTGAGTTAGCTACATCTATTCTTCCAACAGACCTGTGGTTAGATACTTATCTCTCTAAGCTTGCTTTCTTGTGCATAAAACAATAATAGTAACGACAATACTGTAATAAGAACTATGTCATTATTTCGACTTTAATGTTTATATGAGGTGATGTATGCAGAATATTAACATAACACATACCATGCAGCGTACAATAAAGGCTACTTAGTAGAATGTAAGCTTTGTGAAGGTAGGAATCAAGTCTCCCTCATGCAAGTGCTCATTAAATATTTGTTGAACGTTCAATAAATAAATACAAGAGGTAAATTTTCATGAAGTTTAGAGGATATGACTGTGGTTACACCACAGTATGTGGAGTATATACATTTGTGATAAAAATAAAACCAGGAGGAAAAGAACGCCAACAGCATATTTTACAAACATGCAATTAACTGAGCCCAGATTAAGCTCACATCACATTCTCTAGATTTTGGGAGGCAAACTCATTTCTGGCAGTGTCATCCCTGGAGTATATGCCAAAGAGTTGATTTTTTTCTTAATAAATATCAATAATTCTTTAGTTATCAAGCTGTTTTTATAGGGTCTTAGGATTTTTCATTTAAAAAGCTATATAGAAAGGTTTGCTGGCCATTTGCTGATTTTTTTTTATCTATGGTAAACTTCAAGCCCTATTATTTTATAGTCACTTGAAAATGTTTAGTCCCCTTAGAAATGTATCTTACAGAAATAAAAATGGTCATCAATAAACATCTTGGAAGCATCATCTTTCGAAAACCTAATTACTATACAGTATGTGATTTTCTGAAGCAGAAAAGAAAACATATAAACATAACAGTCTGTTTAGCAGGTACCAAAAATATAATTTGAAAAAATTTATAAGGTAGTTCTTTTTTTATCAGACAAGGACATGGACTTAGAATATTTATTAACCATGAGAAGTCATGAGGAATTTTGAGAGGGGTGTGCTATATTCATTGAAGAAGGATGTTTGAGAGGGGTGTGCTATGTTCAATTTTCAGTTTAGAAATATAATTCTGCCTGCTGAAGGCAGATGGATTGAGGCAGTCATGTGATAAAGGTAGACATAAGAAGCGGGATACTAACTGTTCAAGAATAGCATGATATTAATTTAAGGTGCCTACGGTGCAGATGCTTGGGGATGAATTACTTCCAGCTTTCATATAGAAGTAGAAGCAACTGTCCGAACAGAAGTGGCGTGTGAAAAACTACGGAAACAGAGAAACAGATGAGGGTACTGGTTATCGGCATAAGATAATCTATTCACCCACATAATGAAGCTGGCAGTAAGTTTGGGGAAAAATAGGATGAATAAGTTTTAAACATGCAAAGCATCCACAACAGCTAATTATAAGTTCAATGTACAATGAGATTATTAGATTATAAATTGAAAAGCATAGAAAAATCCAAATTAGTGGAGCACAAATAAGAATTTGAAATTTACATGGCAAGCAACTCCTCTGGCAGAGGTGCCAAAAGGGCTGACTTGTGCGAATGCATAGACACACAGAACAAAACAGCAGAATAAATGTGGGAAACCAGAGTTTGATCCCCAAGAGCTGTGTGTGAGACTAAAACAGGAGGCTTTGCCTCAAACTGGAAAAGGAAAATTTGATATGTTAGCTGTCCCAAGAGCTTGAGCTTTATCATGCAATTAGTGGGAATCCATTGAAAGTATTTTAAGGGAACGTGATACTACACTATCCTACTGGTGGCAGTCATGATGGATGAAATGCCCGGAGTCTGGCTGGAAAGAGGAGCACTAATTAGGAAGTTCATACAATTACTTGGTGAGAGATAATGAGAGTGTTTACTAAGATAGCTGCAGTGGGAAAGGATGTGAGGACAATGAGTGGAATATATTTAGAATTGGTCGGTTACAAGGACAGAAGGAAAGTGGGGGGTCAAAGTTGATGCCAAGTGTTCTTTCTTTGGTAACTGGATGAATAAATGTTTTTAAACATTAGATTTTGCAAATAGAGCTCAAAAAGAGACTGAACCATAGGGTCAAATAATGAAGGAGAAACGTGGGGAGAAAGTGCTGAGGAGTATGCATTAAGAGCACATCAAGCATGTAGAGAGTTTCAGGAAGTAGAGAATAACGCCAAATGCCGTAAGCTGTCAGGTCAGTTAAGACCCCAAAATTCCCTCTTTTGATTTAATGACCAAGAAGACAGTCTCTGGGTGAAAGCAGTTTCAGTAGGGTGGTACAGACAGAAACCAGGCTGCCGTGGGAGGAGGATGAAGGAAGGAAATGGCAACAGTCTAGACTCTTCACAAAGCTTGAAAATAATAAAATAGAGCGAACAGAATGAGACTATGAAGTGGATCAGGTTTACTGATGCATCACATGTGTATTTGTATATATATTTGCTCACATAACGTATATATGTATGGCTCTGTACGTGATCTTGAAAGTATATATGTACACACACATACATGAATATGACTTACCGTCGCACACCCACGTGTACACCTCTAGTTTTCTAGGTGGTGCTCTACCAACTGAGCTAGGTCCCGACCTACTCTCTACTTATCTATCAATTAAAATCAACTATTAACTGTACATAGGAACAATTTTAAACTACAAAACTAAAAGATTAAGTGGAAATATTACATACCATCATTTAATTTTCAAGTGAACACTTTTAAAGAATAAAAGCGACATAAGTAAATAGAAAAGGATAATATTACCATTTCACCTTCTAAGATATTTTAGACAAATTTTATCTTACAAATTTAAATATTTAAAGAAGAAAAATACTGCTGAAAAAGAGGAAGTCCTCCTCCACTGCTTATATGTCCCATATGTTATTTATTTTTTAGCAATGGGATAATTATTTCCAGATTTCCATGTAACCTCTGTAAGTCTCTGGAATGTTTGCATGGGCTTTTGTCTTATTGTTGTGGTGCTAGGTATTTCTTTAGAACAGGATTTTGTGTACTGAGGATTAACATTCATGGAACAGCAGAGTCATTTCATCAAGCAAAACAAATCTGCATAAACTTCATGGCTTAATAAAACAAAAATGTTTTCTGGTTGTTTGAAAGTGGGGAATAGCAGCTTGGCTGGTATGTATAATGTTTTTCCATGATTGTGTTCCTAACCGTCTCTCAGATGCTTTATATTTCCATTAATTCATTTATCACAAAGTAAGTATATCTGTATCTACTATGTGTCAAGTACAGTTTAGACCTTGGAGAATATATCAAACTAATATACATAAAAATATTTTATCATTATAAGTCCTGAATTTCTAAATCATGAGTGAGATTCTTAAGTCCCTCATGGGTGCCCTCCTACCCAGCTCAAGCTAAGATGCTCTACACTCTGCGCCCCTCCCCCTGCAGGCACTGATATCTTACACTGGGACATGATTCTTTTTCCAGCATGGATACTGCCCAAGAAGAATAGTTTAAGTCGAATGCATCAAATAGAAGTTAAAAGATTTATTCAGCTGGTGTATACCAGGCAGGACTTGAAGATCAAGGAACTTCTGTAGTGAAATAGGACAAAAGTTTTATGAGTTGAGAGGAGAGGTGTGTAGCAACTGAGAGTGTGGATTGGGTTTAAGCCATATTCGTCTTTAACTGTTGCAAAACTTTCATGTGGAGTGGCTGGAGATTGTTCTGGGTTCATGCCTCTTGCTTGAGATCTTTGGTTCATTTCTCTCCTAGCAATTGTCAGAACAGTTCTTTCAAGAGTTGTTTTTTCAATTCCTGTGACTTTTTAAGGTTCAAGGTCCAGGGTCAATGGTACAGCACAAAACAGGAGAGGAAAGGAGGAGGCAGGAAGGAGAAAATCAGCAATGAGGCAAGAGTTGAAATAAGAAAATTTGGGGTCTGTCTTAATCCAGGTATTCTACCCTCTTTAGGGCTGACTCCTTTTGCAGGGAGTTCCTACAGGAATGTGCCCTTTCCCTGATTGAGTTCCTATAACACTGACCAACTCCCTAAATGGTTCAGCCCAAATTTGACATTTACCTTAGGGTCATGCTGTTCTGAAAGGAAAGAGAAGGAAAAGGAAGGAGAAAGAACGGAATAAAAGGAAAAAAAGAAGGAGAAAAGAGAAAGCTTAGTAATCACTTCAGCTTTTGTACTGCACAAATGTTCTTCTTATTTATAAAACTTCAGTGGATTGTGAATTCTCGCAATAAAACTGTTTGTTAAGATCAATGGCAATGTATTCAGAAAGACCTATATTCCAGTCCACTCTTCCACTCTTTTTTGCTTACTATATGTATGGCCTTGGGAATAATATTAACCTCTTATTCTCTCTCTTCGCTCTGTCTCTGTCTCTCCCCACCGTCTCTGTATAATATATATGTGTGTGTGTTTATACATACACATAAATACAATTCATACTTATACATATCTATGTAATAGTAAAAGGGTTTTCATATGATTGACAGTAACCCAGGTCCATAAGGCTTATAAAAATTTCCTGGGTTACAAGATTTGAACCTGGGAAAGAAAAGCTGAAGTTGGAACAGGTAAGACCAATGACTAAATCCTTCCCAGGGCTTTATCTTTTCTCTATTACCTTTTTGGTGTTGGCTTCATTTTCTTTTCCTGCAGCTGAACTTTCTTCACATGTTCTATGCTAGAATTAGGGAGCATAGATCACTAATGCTCTTGGATTTACACCTCATCATCTCCAACACTAGAGAGAAATGGTTCTTCCAGCTATCAGATGCAGCAAGGAAAAGAACTGTGAGAATAATGTGGGGTTTTGCCTAGTTGTCCCATTTGTCTGTTCCCAAGTTAAACATTATGGCTAAACATATGGGTCCTTATTTCTAAATTTCCTGTAGCTAGAATTAGTTTGTTAGATATGAGGTTTGTCTGCCAAGCCTAGATAATAGTCATTTCCTACTTCATACAGTTTTTGTCATGATTAATTACAGTTACAAAAAATTCACTGTGTGTGTGTGTGTGTGAGTCTGTGTGTGTGTGTGTGAGTCTGTGTGTGTGTGTGTGT